>JZKD02S0485719.1:228718-250551 GCA_000966675.3 Picea glauca | reverse complement strand
GTTATTAAATAAGACATAAAAATATGCAAATAGATTTATAATAACATAATGATAATATTACCTCTCTCATTTGTTGGCTTGTTTTTTGTAAATTGGATGTTTAGACATCCTCTCTAATCCATCCCCACTTATAGGTACTCTGCAATATTGAGGACATGATTATTCTTGCTAGCCAATAAATCACATACCTCCCTATCAACCAAAGAAATGGGAAACTCGTACTAGCCCCTCTTGTGAATCAATTTCACCCACATGTGCATATGCACATCAAACATAAGCCTAGCAAGAAAGTCAGGTACTACTAGATGAGTGACATGAACCATCTAAAAAAATAGTGTAAATAAATCTGAAGTGAATGGAAAGAATCATGTCCCTTGTAAAATGTGATAGTGATCTAATGCATGAAAAAGATATATCAATTTTTTTTTATACCACCTAATCAATTGGGCCCTCTACAATAAACTATATACATAATACACCATAGAGAAACTGACGTGTTACCCATCAAAGCTCTACTATGACATTATAGAGAGAGTAAGAGACATGCACCTAACGTCCTCTCTATGAAATGAACTTATCTACAACTAACCACCATGATCCTGGAAGTCTGAAGTGATATGAACATGCGGAAAAACATATCTTTGTAGATATGCCATCTTGATATTTCCTGAAACACTAGGAGGTAACACAAAGTAATGGGGCATAAAATCCCTCGTCCTAAAAAACCTAGTTATGAAATAGACATCCTCCTTTATGGAATGATACCACAAATAATGACCAACCTTGAACCCTTGTCACCCATGATCCAAATGCCCTAGTAACTTCCATAACAACAAAGATTTCCCCCTAAGGGATTTACCCTACCGATAAAATATCAAGAGGCCAACATCCATCAGAGAGCCTCATGTCAGATGTGAAATAGGGTGAGGGAACAATTCCCTCTCCCTCTCCCCGACCTCCCACTCATGAAAAAATGTGTGTGTGTCTCAACTTGCTCCTCCTCCTCCTTCTACTATCATCATCATCATCTCTGATTCACATAAAAATATATTTAGGAACATATATATAGATAAAATAATTTTAAATTATATAAAAAATACATATATGAATGACGTGTATTTAAAAAAATATTAAAAATCAACTAGTGCAGCTAAAACAAAACATGCCCCGACAATGGTGCACTCTATCAAACAAAAAACATTGTCATGCAGTGCTATTACTAATATGCATTGGTTCCACATTTCTTGTCACAACACTAAGTATTTGTGTGGTGCATCCCTAAGGATGCTCCACACTGACTTGATGATTTTAACCACATCAGTTCAGTGCTTTTAACCACACAAATTCATTTTGTTAACAAAGATGCACAACAATGCTAAAATTTATGGCGTACAAAATCTATGGTGCCCTTTCTTAAAATGAAAGCATCGGTGTGCCAATTTTTCCAAAGAATCGACATGATTTCTAGAGGTGTGTTGTATTGCTAATGCATTTCCAATGAGGCCTTACAAAATATGAATTAAAATGTTTATTTTTCAAAACATTTCATGGTGCATACATTTAGTGTTTACACACTGATGTGCCATGATTATTGTTGCACCACCACAAACTGTAGTGATGCGTCTAATAAGTCGCACCTCTCTAATTGATTATTAAAAATTCACCTCGATGCCATTGTCTTTACAAGATCAATTCATTTTTTGTACCAATGGAATCCGTTGGGTTAAATTGCATTATCATAGTTGAATCAATGTGATGTGTTATGAATAACGCACTAGTTCCACTATGATAGTGGATCATTGACATTTTTTTCCATGGTTTGTTGTGAAGGATAGAGAACCAAGAACAAGGAATCCATTGAGATGCACCATTATGCCAAGTCAGGAAATATATGTCCAAGTGCAGTTCTGTGAAAAATACCAATAGGTTTGGTTAAAATGGTTGCACTGGTGTGCTTTATTCATTGATTTTAATTTGAATTATAAAGTATGATGATTCTTTTGAAAATTGACGCATTGGTGTGTTTGGTTAAGCTAGTTGCACTGCTACGTTAAATTTTATAAATCCTTAAGTTATCATTGTGGTTAATTAAGTGAAATGTGCTAGTGTAGTTCAAACCCAATTATGCATCAGTTGTAGGGTGTTCTGAAGGACACTTCACTTTGTTTTTATAATTTATTGTGGTTCTCTTGCTTGAATGACACTAGTGTGTACATATATATGAGACAGATCAGTGGTGGTGCTCACTGTGAATTTAACACAATATGCATTGATTCAATCTAAATTCCAATTTCAAGCTAAATTCAAATTTTGATTGAATGAAAATTAAAATAAAAAGATAATAAACAATTTACTTGGCCTCTTATGTCCTGAGGAGGCATGGTTGCACCGCTGAGAGGAAATGAAATTTTTTGGTAATTTTCAAAATTTGGAGATGTTTGGAATCTACCAATGGAGCTATCCAAGTTGGTCTAGAGTACTAGAAACAAGGAATCTTTGGAAGGACGATGAACATCGATTCTTACTTAAGAGTTTGGAAGCACGGGATGCACTTTAGCAATGAAAATTGGTTTGGTAATTTTTGTTTTGTTTACCCTATCATGGTGCACCTAATGACAGTGAGGCACGCTGGTGCATAATATTCAACGACACAAATGTGCTTATTCTGTGTGTGTAATTTTTATTATAAATTATGTTGGTGATTTTTAACATTGACACATTGGTGTGTTATTATTCATGTATGAACTGGTGCATTTGGTTAAATTTGTTGCATCTCTACATTAAATTTTATAAATAATTAAGTTAGCGGTGAAAATAATTATGTGAAATCTATTGGTGTAGGTAGAAGCCAATAATGTGTTGGTTTTAGGGTATTCTAAAGGACACATCAGTTTGTTTATATAATTTATAGCGGTTCTCTTGCTTGAACGAAACTAGTGTGTGCATATATATGTGACACACAGGCAATGGTTCTTATTGTAAATTTAACACAATACACACTGCATTGGGGTGAGCTGAAGCATTCAAGCACACTGCACAGAATTGAAAAAAATGATAAATTTCAAGCTAAATTCAAATTTTTATTGGATGAAAATGAAAATAGGAAGGTAATAAACAATTTAACTAGCCTCTTATGTCTTGAGGAGGCATTGTTTCATCATTTAGAGGAAACAAAAATTTGTGGTAATTTCCAAAATTTGGAAATGTGTCGAATCTACCAATGGAGCTATCCAAGTCAGTGTAGAGCACCATAAATAATGAATCTTTGGAAGGACAATGAACACTAGTGCTTTCTTGAGAGTTTGGAAGCACAAGATGCATTGTAACAATGGAAATTGGTTTGGTATTTTTTTTATTTACCCCAACGTGGTGCACCAGACGATGATGAGGAGAACTGGTGCATAATGTTCAATGAAACCAGTGTGCTTTATTTGGTGCATGTAATTTTTATTATAAAGTATGGCGGTTCTTTTGAAAATCGATGCACTTGTGCATTATTGTTCATGTATGCATCGATGCCTATCAATCGCAAAGACACACCGATAAAAAAACCTTCGCAAAAACCTTTGACCGCTCACCTCTGCTAACAACCTCCGCTATAAATAGAGAAGGTATATATTTTTCGGGGAGATTCCATAAAATCCTTTGCAAGAAGGTGTTCTACTTGTAGTGTTATTACTATTGACTATATACTAAAAATACATATAAATTAATATAATATACTTTTTTACTTAAACAAAAAAATTCTTATATTCAATATTTCGAGGTTGAAATCAAAATTTACATTGTCTTAGTCTATAAGGATCTAGAGAGAGAGAGAGAGAGTATTACATTTTTGTTCTTCTAAGATAAATACTAACATAATTACAAGTTTCCCTCCTTACACATAGATATCTCTAATGGTAAAAAAAAAACTCTTTACAATTTGAAAAAAAAAATACAAATCATTATAGAAATTTTGAGGTATAAAATAGGCCTCCTAAGGAAAATAATAAAGAGTTAAAATAATAAAATAAAATTTATGAAAGAAAGAAAACTAGCATTTTATTATTGTATTTTCAACTTATCTCCTTACAAGTTTACTAAAATTTAAAGTATAATCACTCATTGGATGTGGAATTTAATTTCACATTTTTATATCCAATGAGTGCCTACACTTGAAATTTGGGAAAATATGATAAAAAATAGTTTTTCTTTCCCTCAAAAACTATTTAACCTTATGGTTGTGTTGAGTGCTCAGCACATTCTAAATGTTTTTTGAAAATGTTTCTCTTTTGGATACCACTTGTTTTATATTTTCTTCTTTCTTAATTGATTTTGTTGTATATGGATCGTTAAGTTTTGTTTTCGTGTCTCATCATCATTCACGTTCAGGTTTATTTGGACCTGTCAAACTAAAATTATTTTTCTCCAAAAATAAATTGTAATTTTAACTAAGAATTCACAGCTAAAATTGTGACCCACACACCCATTTTCAGCATCACCGAAATCTGAGTAGAAAAAATGACTAGGTAGTAACAATAATCACCGCTCATTGATGTATCATCGACATCAGAAAAAAATAAAGGAGATATGTGTTGATTGTTCGTGAAGAAGTTTCAGGAAATTTTCGATATCCCATCAGCATCGGTGAAATATGAAATGGTAAGAAACTAAAATGGGCCATAACGAACCTCCGATCACTGATTATTGATGCATTGTTCGGAGTCGGTGAAATCCCAAAGATTTAAATTGGGGAAATTTTTGTGGTGATACATTGTCGAGCACCGATCACCTATGCATATTCAACATCGACAAGTTTCAAGGGGGGTAATACGGGAACACCTGTTTCAACATTTCTTTGATCGTCGATCTGTGATACTTCTTCAGCATCGACGGGGTATGCCCTATTTGTCAAAGAGTATATCTAACAAAAAACCCTGATTCCGAATAAACTCTTAGGTGAAGGAGCCGAATTCAAATGCCATGTGTCTTTTTCGTGTAGGCATTTCGTACGACCTAGTTGCATCCCAAATCACCTAAGGTTTCCTTGTGTCCTAGTCTCACTTCCAGTTTAGCATTTCCACATCAACATTGTACGACAATATGGATCAACATTGAAGCTTTTTCCAAGAGATATCAACAAACATTGTCTAAGAAAAAACGTTGAGCCCCGACCCACCCGTTTAAATTAGTGGAATGATGGAGCATTTTCAACACAAAATAAGATCAAATCCTGTCATTTAATAGGCTAATTAATGTTTTTTCTTTGCATATGTTTCTAGCCCATGCGCTGACCAAATAATGGGAATTTGAAATTGTCGATGACCATAATGTAGCCCGCTTCTGCGACGCCAACCTACGACTGCATTTAATCGCGATCATAATGCATATCTTGGTGACAAATTGTGTAAGATTGCACTTACGCCCCGAATTGAAGAACTCATGTGACAAGGCATGTATTCTCTATGTTTAAATTACTAAGATAGTTTTGAACCCCAACATTACATACACAAGTTTCTTATTTCCATAGCAGTCAAAGAAGCGGAAAGAGCATCTCAAGAGTTGCACTCAATTCTCAGAATTTTAAAACCAAGTTAGGTTAGTGTGAAGAAGAGAAAAATTCCTCCAAGGAAGCCAACATCCAAATGCTCTCCAAGGGCACAAAATTTGAAGGAATCATAGGTCGGTGAAGGATCTTCTCCCAGAACTGTGAGGTAGTTGGAATTTTCTACTAAAGTGGAGCTAGTCATCAAAACGTCAAATAAGAAGGAATTTTCCCAGCCCTGATGCATTTGGTGACACAGAGGCAAGAAATGGGTCAAAAATAATGCTCCCACATTGGGGATATTTGTTCAATAGGATTAGTTGGGAAGATTACTAAGAATTTATCGCCCACAACGACCCGGATGTAAGGATGCTCGACGATTAGTTTTTTCTGAAAATTCGGTGGTCATGCCCGCATATGGTAGCCTATTGAACCCCATTCTTTCACTGTAATGAGACACTGTGTTGGATAATCGATCATACAGATGCAATGAAGTGTCTGGTCAATGATGAGAATGGCATATGTGTAGTTGTTTTTCTCCCGACAAAGGTCCAAAAATACTACAAGTTGAGGGACCTGGAGGAGTGGTTAAACACGAATTTCGTAGTGAAATTATATGAGTTCCATGACACTAGCATATTGATGGCCTCCTAGTAGAAGAAATAAAAACAAATCACATCCTGAAGCAATGGCTGGTACGTGACAACAAATTTGAGGGTGCCATACATCTATTTAATAGATCTAATATACTGCTTGTATAGGGAGAGAGATCGTGCTAAGTTTTCGGAGGCATGGATACACCTGGAATACATTGTGTCCATATTCGGGAGTAGCTTAAACTAGGGAGAAATCATCTCTAAATAATTGAGCACCAACATATTGCAAGCTTAGACACCAAAGGATGGAGAAGCACCCACTTTTCACATGGCATCATACTTGTTGGATGTAATTTGCACAAGGAACATCTTAGTAGACATGAATCTAAGATGACATGTTTTCAAGCAACCTGTACATGTCTACTTCAAAATTCAGTGGGAAAACAGGTATAAAATATATTATTCTCTCATCTGCAATAAATTTATAGCTCGGGCCTATTTTATTATTTTCAAGAAAGAATGCCCAAGACTCTTGGTAGTGGCCAAGAAAATGATCTCAAAAGTAGGCCATTGGTATCTAAAGGAAACCACGACTTATATCAGGGTGTTTGGGGCCACCGACACACCACATCTACTCCCCGCTCAAGTCCCAGTATGGCTCATCGTGGGAGAAAGATGCTACCAAACCATCTTGCAGGGATATAATGCCACTTTGGTTAAAGACAAGAAGAAAGAATTCATACCATATGGTTTCCATATAGGGTTTTACATGGTGAAGGATACTGCAAAAGCTAAACAAGAGGGTTTGAGCTAGCTGGAATACATATTCCCCATAGGTTGATTTCACAAAAATGATCCTAGAGGCTTCGTACTTCAACATGCATCACAAGTCTCTTCTTGTTGTCCATAAGCACATGATAAATTTGAAGAAGAAATATTTGCAGAAGGTTGTCAGGACTGGGAGGAGGTGTTGCAAAGGAAGATAACCCAAATATGACCAAAGTTAAAGAAATGATTATGGAAGAGAAAGTTGAGACTATAGAGGATTCATCTCAGGAAGATCTCAGAGTAACAGATGAACGCAGAGCAATCAAAGTGATAGAGGAGAAGAAAAGAGGAATGGTGTTACTAGAAGAAGCTCAAAGAGTCATATAAAGGCTACAATATGACCCCATGCTTCACCCTTTTAAATAACCCTTGAGGGTCAACCCGGTTGACACAAGAAATATCGAAGAAGAGAAAATTGGCTTGGAAACAAATCCACTGGAGGGAACTGTTGATCCAGAAAATCCCAGAGTTTCATTACCACAAGCCAGATCACCGGTGATTATTCTATCCCAGCAGGAGATTCAAAGAACATCAAGTGAAATGGGTGTGACAAATATTCTCTTTGATTTGATTACCATCTATGTTGATGAAGAGAGCTTGGAGGTCTCACTTAAAACTCTAGTACCAATTACAAAGGAGAAATAACCAAGGGGAACATATGCTCCAAATCCCAATGCTTAGATTCTAAACCCTCTGCAGGGTGACCATGAGGCCGAGAGTACCCTAGATACTGAATTTCTTGACCCATCTGAGACTCTGAAAGACAACTCCAAGGATGAGCGAGGATATGGTGAACAGGAACATGAAATGTGACATCTAGAAATCGACACATCAACATTCTATCACCAAGATATGTTGATCCTCTGACCATCTCTCCATCTAAGGATGACACTCCATCAGCCGACAAACACCAACGAGAGGTCAAGTCACTAGAACATCCAAAAATTTCCCCTATCAAAGAAGTACAAGAACCAGTCCCGGAACAAATATATACAATAGGAAGCCCGAGAAACACTCTAACCAGGGTAGACCAACTGATCCCTAAGCCCGTGGATGAGGTTGTCGATATACAGGCGATTTCTTACAACAGAAAGAGGAAAGCCATAATGAGGAGGACAACTAAGAAAATGAGGCTTAGGTTGGATAACACGATTCTCATCACCACAGAAGAAAAGTTGCTCAGCATAGAAAATGCAAAGACAACTGAGATAATCGGTGCAGGGATGGCTATAACTGATTCCATGTTGGATCAATAAAAATGAGACAAAAATGAACTAGCTACCACAAAGAAGGAGCTAGACCATTTTCTCCATCTGGAGAAATATTATCAGGACTCAATGCAGGAAACATATTTTCTGAAGAGTGAATTCCAAGACGCATATGCACAATTCAAGAGAGAGAGAGAGAGAGAGAGAGAGAGAGAGATCTCTTTACTACATGTGTAGCCGATCTTCAAGAAAACACTCTCATGGCACTGAAAACCTGTAAAGACGTGGTGAGATGGTATGAAAATGCATACCACATTGTAGAATGAATATATTATATCAATGCAATACAGAAGGGCCAAGACATAGAGGAGCATGGAATATGAGTGCTAATGGATAGAAGCATCTCCCAAATTAGGAAGTTCATTGAATACTAGGTAAGTATGGCCCAGGAACCTGAGTGAAATATCTAGGAAAGGTGGGATGAGTGCGAGAAAATCTGGGAGAAGATCAATCAGGAGATGAAAGACATTGACCTTCTAGAGTTTGCCTCGCCTGAATACTTTGTTGATTTGCATGACATAGTCAAACAACATGAAAAACAAGACTCAGCATGGGAAGATGAGATTTCATAGGTGGTGAGCATGACACCAGGTCAGTTTAAGAAGTTTATGGAACACCTGATCAAGGCTCACACAACACTGCAACATTTAAGTGCCAAGGTGATCAGATATAGAGAACGAGCAATAGAGATGAAGGAAACCCTTTCATCCTTGATGGACCAACACATATTCTGGTATGCTAACACATGCAAGGATCTCTTTGTCAAGTGGTCATATTACGAGAAGAATCATCCATTCTAGTAGAACCACTAGACGATCTTATGAGAACAAAGAGATCAAGCCGCCAGGTGTCATTCTTTTTTTTTATTTAACTCAAACTTTTAGTAGCTATTTTAATTTAGTGATTCTTTATAAATATGGGGATTAACCTTTTGGGAAGGGTTGATGGTTTTGGGAAAGTCCCTATTTTTTAGAATTGTAAAGAATTATTTTTAAGCAACTTTAATTAACAATTTTTGTTTAGAACCAGAGACAAATTTTGTTTTCATCAAAGGAATTATGTGATTGGATTGAAGAGGAACTACTTCCGTGTTTGAATTCAGTAGTCGATGTTGTAACGAGTAAGACTTTCTGAATCTATTGATAATCTATCTTTCAATACTTTAATAGTTCTTTTGTTCCATATGATTAAAAGTGAATTTTTTTGTTAATATGTGATTGATGCTAGAGCTAAGGAAACTGTTTTTCTTGTGCTTATGTTGTTGCATGCGTATTTTATTTCCATAATGGTATCTCAGTCAGTGTTGAAATACCAACAAGTTAAAGTATCATTACTAGACTTGTAATAGGTGTGAATATAGTTGTCTTCATACTAGAGCACGATGGTTACCCTAGACTCGACATTCTTTAGTAGTTAATAATCTCGTCTATTAGTTGGTTTATACCATCAAACCTTATTTTATCAGACTCATATAATAATAGAAAATACAAAAAGAGAAACATTTAACCTGAAGGAGGAACTTTCACAGAAAGATATCATGTCAATCACTAAGTAAAGCCCATCGATAAATTGGCTAGATCGAAAGATCTAGGGAACCATTCCACCCATCAAACATTGCAGAGTATAATTGGGCCTCTAAGGAGGGTTTGGTTCCTATTGTTGATTCAAAGGATCTTGGACCCCTCAACAAAATTGGCACTAGAAGGAGGGCATGAACGAATGAATGACTAACAACATTTTTGTAATATATTTCCAATAGCCTACAGATTTAAAACAACCCACATGCATGGCTAGTCATTTTCAATAAATCCCACATACAGGGAATAATCCTAAAATGAGTAACTCACCTTAGTACGAGGAAGTTGAACACCTATTCCCTGAAATACCTTATTCTCTCCCCCATGAGGAGTTGAACTAGTTCAGAAGAATCACAAGAGATTACGCCTGAAGAATCAGAAGAATCACAAGAGATTGTGTAACATCCCGCTCTAGAACACTGAGAAAACTTATTCTTTGAGGACACTTGCTCACAAGTGATCCAGACTATTATGATATTAAAAAATTTGTCCTTGATTATGATGTGTTATGGTAGATGACATGATGTTTTACTGCTTTGACATAGATAGGTGCTATTGACTCATTTTTATTGAGTGTCCAGGGTTTTGGACCTTGAGGATGCATAGGCATCGATAGAACCCCTTGGACTCTAGATCGAGTCAGGGAGTGTGTTATTGGGGTTTGATTGTTTACTATGATTTTAGTACATTTGATTAGATGATATGATGTGGACATGTTCTGACATGATTGTTGATTATGCAGGCTGATGATAGCTTGCCAACCAGAATCACATATGGAGTAAAGGGGCCACACACAACTACTGAAGAGGTTGAGGGAGAGGTGTGGATAGCAGCCCTGCCACAACCTACTAGCACTCTCGCCGTGGCTCGAACTATAGGTTAATGATTACCTAGTTCAAGAGGACCCATGATGCAGTGAGGGCAGACTGCGATAGTCGCTCACGATGATTCTAAGGGGCACACAATAAGGTGGGGGCCTTATTCCTTAGAATCCCTTAGTCTCCCACAAGTTCACCTGGTGGAGTGTTGACTCCAGGGGTTATTGATGTCTACCAATCAGTTAAGAGGTGAGTGGCACCCTTGGAGCACATGGTGCATCTTGAAGGGCACATCACGTAAAAGAAACACAAGAGGCAAGTGGCACCCTTGGAGCACATAGTGCATCCTAAAGGGCACGTCGCGCAAAGGAACAGATGAGGCGAGTGGCACCTTGGAGCACCTAGTGTGTCCTGAAGGGCACGTCGCGTTGATGATGATAGAGGGAGGAACCTAGATGGCCCTAAGATAGACAACACATTAAGAAATTTTAAAACAACTTCCCTAATTAAATTTCACCTAGTTCAGAATCTAAGTCCTAAGTCTAAAACTTTGCTAGGGGTTAAATTTTGTCTACCCTTAAGAAAATCTCTCTCCAAAAAAAAAAAAATGATAAAGTTTAAAATAAAAACCACTTAAGTAATAATTGTGGACTTCATAAATTTTGGGTAAAATGAAGAGAGTAAGAACTTAAATAAAATATGTGATATGAAAGGTAAAGAAGAAATTAATTATTTAACTTGTGAAAGTGTAAAAAGATACTAAATTAATAATAAAAATAAAAAGAGAATAATTTGCACAACTATCTTTTCTAGCTCAAATAAAAAAAAGAAGAAGAAGAAAGGAATGAAGGAAATGTAAAAAATTAGGAATTTAGGGAAAGGAGGTAACCTAAAGAGGGAAATAGGGAACTCATTGTAAAAATAAAGAAACTAACTTAGGAAAGAATCGACATTTAAAGAAACTCCTAATTTTGAATTGATTTAGCAATTCCTTTTAGGGAAAGCTTTTAAAACCTGTAAGGGAATCTAGGGACACCTAGAAGTAAATTTTGGAGTAACTCTAGGTGGGTGAGGGAAATGAGACAATTATTAATTTAAGGAAAATAATTATTGGAGGAAAGTGGGGGATGGATGACCCTTGTACGAAGGAGAATTATTAGAAGATTTTTATTAAAACTTAAATTAAATGAGATTTAGGGAAAGTTGGGAAGTTCTAAAACTCTATAAAAGAGAGGAAGCAGAAGGAAGTAGGGGATCTACTATTAGCATAATGTTATGTTGCCATATTTGTGACTTGACTGATTACTTGTGGGGAGTTGGGATTTCCCAGCTCGGATAGGAGTGGTAGCTCAACCTTGTGAGGTGAGCTGGGAGCTAGACATACCGTCTAGATATTGTGTGGCCCCTTTGCATTTTGAGGGGCTAAGGGGGAAGCAGAATACCCCTAGCGTTGGTTGGGAGGTACCAGTGTAGTCTCGACGGTTGACGAGCAAGATTTGCATGGAGCGTGCGGACGACACTCAGAGCAGGAAAACATGCAAAGGTACTCCCTTCGATTGAATGATAGACTATGTAGGATGTATGACTTAGATCTGTATGTGTATTATTAGTGGTGGTAAATGGTTTCATTGTGTAGGGAACCCATCCCTCTAACCTGCTCAATTTTGGATTAAATTTATATGCTGAACAATCTCTGAAATTTTTGTGTCTGAAAATTCTTATGACTGAAATTATATGTCTGAATTTTAAGACTAAATTTTTACATGTCTGAATCGATTTCTAGAATTTTAGATTTATATTTCTAAATCAGAATTAACATATATGAGTCAATGAGTTTACATGTCTTCTTCAATTCCTGAGGTTATATGCAGAATTTTGACTGAATCTACATGTATGTAATGCCTTAAGGGTCCGATTCGACTGCTGTGCACTTTATGTTCAAAATTTGTGTAATGAAATTTTATGTAATGAAGTTTACGTTTAGAAATTTGTAATGAAATTTATGAAATGAAATTCTATGCTTTAAAATTTACGTAGTGTAGTTTTATATTTAGAACTGGAAATAATGCCTTTTGGTTAAAAGTTACTTGGCTAATCTGGATTGAAATTACCTGTCCAAAATTACTATCATGCCTAGAATTTACATGTCTGAAGCATCACTATCCAATTGACTGAAATGCACTGTTGATTTAGAACACAGAGCTCTATCCAGCCCCTTCCTTTTTACCTATAGTTCGGCCTTTAAACTAATTGTGGAGCCTTAGCGTCCTTAACCAAATCACGCTCTTAATAAATTGTTGTGTGTGGACTTGGTGGTTGCCTTTGATAAATCACTCATGTTCAATTAACTATTGGAACAAAATCTACCTTTGAATGCTAAATTTTAATGGGTTTTAGATTTACATTGTTGAAAACTTAACCATGGATCTCAGACTATACCCTTCTTCTCTTGATTGTGATAGCAATGACATTCATGATAGCGAACTCATGCAACGCTTTCAGATTTTTCTTGGGCCTTTTCAAATTTTAAATTACTTCTGAAGATGCGTCCTGGCAATCTTCACTAGGGTATATTCCTGTAGGTGATTCTGGTTAGCGATTCCACCAATTTCAACCTTTGCACTCTAAGGCATTTGGACATACATCATTTTTCACGTATTGGGATGCAGTGCATATTTCTCACCCATAGTTAAATGAATCTGCATTCTATCTTCTGTTGGGTTGTAACTCATTTTTGTTTGGCTCGACCAGACACCAATCAAAGCTCATATCTCCACCTCTGCAACCTTTAATTTCGCGCCTTTGTCTTTACTTTTACATCCTCCCCCTGACTACTTTAACCTTCCTCGGATTGCGGAAACCTCTGATAGTACACATGAACCTCACCTTCTGTGGGATTTGGAACAAACATGCGACCCTTCATTTGTTATATGGGTGTCTCCACGCGTCCAAGATAAAGTTGCCATCTATTGGTTGCCAGGATGATTCTGGATTTCTGATACTTGCTGAGTGAGTCAATAGCCATTTTGTTAGCTACCAATTGACTTCATGAAGTCTGGCATGGGATTTTTAAAAGTTTCCCTTAATTCTGGCGAGCACTCATAATCGTTAGGTTCTTCCTGCCGATTGTTTTTATTCTTTTAATTGGCTTAGGGTTGGGTTGTTAAAATTTAATGTTATTGTTGTATTATAGTAATGTTAATGAAGTATATTGTTATTATTAATGCTAACATTTAGGGTAAGGTTAAATTCAAGGTTAGTAATGTTTTATGGTAATGTCAATGTCATGTAATGTTTAATGACATTGCTAATATTATGGTAATGTTAATATAGATATTATTTTATTTGGAGTAATGTGGAAACGTAATAACTTCCCTATGAATGGATCTTTTGCTTGTTTCAATTGATTTAATAATTTCTGGAGATTAATCAACATTTGTATGTAGCGTCAAATAGCTTGAGAGATGCCCTTTTTCCTTAGTTATAGCCCCATTTCCAGAGTTCATTATTTCATATACAAAAAGGAGGTATGTAAATTATAAATCTCTAGCGACTCATTTTCATTTTAAACCATGTGTGTCAGAGTTATGTTTATGTGATCCCTTTGCTGCTAGAGAAAGAAGAGGGGGGGAAACAAGAGGAATTTGGGTAAGATTTTCAAGAGGTACACAATACAATCCTTGGGATATTGTTATATGTACATATGTAATTACTGGATATTGATGTTAAACTCGAACACCTAAAACACATAATAATATGGTAGGGCAATTTGATTTAGATAGTTCTCTGCTGACACTGTAATTCAAAATTGTGCTTATGATCGTTTTAAGGCTAAATTTAGATTGCACCTTATTGATAAATTGCTTTTAGACATGTTATGATGGGCTTGCAACAACGGTTTATGTTGGAGATAAAAGTACTTCTTAAGATCTTCTTAATTATTGCCATTATTTTTGTTAATGATAGTGTTAATTTTATAACTATTGTGTCAAATGATTTTAGAATATTGCACTAATTATTGATTATAATTATGGCATGGTTGCGTTAATTGTTGGTTCATAATTATCGATCATTGATTTATAAATTTAGATTATTGCATTAATGTTACTTTGGATTTTTAATGATTGCATTGAATGATTTTAGAATATTGCATTAATTTTGATTTAGGATTGTAGACTAAATGTTAGTTACTGTGTTAAATGATAATTTGTAACTATACATTATTTTTATGATTATAACTAATGATTATTTATATTGTTAAATGTTAAATCCAGTCAAGGTTCGGACTTGCACATTAAGGAGCTTTAATGATGAATTAGAGGGTACCTTGATGAAAAATTATGATCTAAAGTTGTGCAATGGAATGACCTTAAGACTAATGTATATTGTTGTCCCTTGTTTAATTTAATGTTGTACTGGGTCGTAAACTTTTGTGTGCTTGGTATTCTTGCGTTGGGCGGGATGTAGATGCCTCCATGTTCCTCAGAACAGTCGCTAGCCCTGAGACCTTAAATGGTTAAAATCGATGGGAACTTGGGCTTGAGCATTGCTTATGTGTCTTGGAGGTCCTAACCATTGCAGGGTAGGACAGATGGGTATTCAGTCTTATTATTTGGTCGGTTGATTGTTGTTCATTGTTGACAGATGTTGATGTGCATCTTAGATATCCCAGTGGCATGCGTCATGATTCGTTGTCATGTGGAAGCACTGAGTATAATGTCTTGTTGCCCTTGCACACATGCACACACAAATTTTTTTTCCACTTGTTATAAGAGGATTGTCGTCGTAATGAGGAGGATCGTTACATATGGTATCAGGGCGGGGTTCAACCCGTGACTTATGATCACTATGGATTTCGTTGTTATGAATTGATTATACTCTTGCTAATTGAGTTGACTTGTGTGCGTGCAGGTAATCATGGTTAGAGGATGCCCTGGAGGAAAACGACAGGGTGCTAGGGGAGGAGGTGTGATGCCTCCAATAGCATCCACACCTAAAGGGGTCTAACCCCTAGAGAGATGAGCAGGTTCTCGGAGAGGAGAAGATAGAAATTGGCGATGTAGTTGGGATGATGAGATATTTTCAGTGCATGTCCGAGGCACTAATCAGTCATTTGGATAGAGATGAGGCCAGGGCACCAGCACCCACTGAGGTTCCACCGCGAGCACCGGCTGTTACTGGTAGCATTCACCGTGAACTCGAGAAGGTCAAATTTCCCGAGTTCTTTGGTCACCCGGACGACGTAACCGCTGAGGCATGGTTGGAGAACATGGTGATGTGATTTGCACTTCGCGATTATACCTCCAACATGAAGGTCTGCATGGCAGTATTTCAACTGAAGGGGAGCACTCTTCTATGGTGGAAGACACTCCTACCACAGTTGAACATGGCCGTTGAAGATGTGTCATGGGAACTGTTCGAGGAATGGTTCTGAGAGAGGTACCTTTCATAGGAATTCATTTAGCATCAGATCAATGAATTCAACGCCTTACGACAGGGAGGTCGTATGGTGCCCGAGTACGAGGCACGTTTTATGGAGTTGCTTTGGTATGCTCCACACCTTAACACTGAGAAACTTAAGGTCAACAAGTTCGTATTCGGCCTTAATGGTAGCCTGCGTGCAAAGGTTAGGATTTTGATGACTCAAACCTTGCACGATGCCATCCAGAAGGCCCTCATAGAAGAGGATGAGCTTATCAGTGGGGGTCAGACTAGGACTCCAGTGAGACTAGCAGGGCAGGGTTCATCTGGAACACAGTAGCACCAAACACCATCGAGACTTACGTCGGGATATCATGGCTTCCAGAGGGGATCCACTTTCACTACACCTTGGCGACCGCTGCCTCAGTAGCAGACACCTTATCGGGGACCACCGCATCAGCAGCAGTGTCGCCCGTAGCAGCAACAGTTTAGGTCTGTTCAACAGAACAGACCAGGGTTCCAGGCCAGTGGGTCGTTATCTTCTACTTCGGGTACCAGGATTACTGGGCCAAAGAAGGGGTGCTGGACGTGTGGGGAGCCACACTACCAGCACGATTGTCCTATGGAGAGGACCAGAGTGCTCGGATCAGCCAGACCCACTACCATGGGAGATATGGGCAAGGCCCATCAGATTCATGCAGCGGTGAATAACCACCAGGCAGAGCATCAGTCGACTGTGCTTGAGACAACAAGTACCATCGCTGACTAGACCCTTAGTATTTTGATAGATCCTGGTGCTACTGAGAGTTTCATTTCAGGTGCAATGCTAAAAAGGATTAAGGTAATGGCACTCGAACAGGACGAGTTTAGCTTTGTAGAGATGGCTTTGGGAGCCAAATAGAAGGTTAGAGGAAAGGTTACATGTTGTGCCCTTAACCTAGGAGAGTTTGTCATGAGGACCAACCTGTACGTCACAATATTAGGATCTTATGATGTCGTGATTGGTATGGATTGGTTGGAATTGCATGAGGTGATACTCAATGGTAAGATGAAATGGTTGAGCTTGGTCGATGATGAAGGAAAAAGATGTGTGATTGTAGGATGGAAACAGGGAGTTTCCCTGAGGTTCATCTCTTCCTTACAGTTACGGAAGAGTATGCGTAAGGGGTGCAAGCTTTATGCGATCCTTGCGCTAAACGAGAAGGGAGTAGCGGGAGGTCTAGAACACCTTCCGGTGGTGAGAGAGTTTGCGGGCATGTTTCCAGAGGAGTTACCTAGGTTGCTTCCAGAGAGAGAATTGGAGTTTACCATAGAACTAAAATCGAGGACTGAACCGATAGCAAGAATGCCTTATCGAATGTCGACCCTGGAGTTACAAGAGTTGAAAATGCAATTGAAGGATTTGTTGGACCTAGGACTGATATGTCTTAGTGTGTCACCATGGGGTGCACTAGTTATTTTCATATGAAATAAGGACGGATCGTGGAGGCTTGGCATCGACTATCGTCAACTAAACAAGGCCACGATCAAGAATCAGTATCCCTTGTTGAGAATTGATGATATGTTCGATCAAATGAAGGGTGCGACGGTCTTCTCCAAGATCGATTTGTGATCTGGGTATCACTAGTTACAGATCAAGGAGGATGACATCCCTAAGACCGCCTTTAAGACGAGATTTGGACATTACGAGTTTATTGTTTTACCGTTTGTACTGACAAATGCCCCATGAGTATTTATGAGTTTGATGAACAGGGTGTTCCGCGAGTATTTGGAAAAGTTTGTCCAAGTATTCATTGACGATATTTTGATCTACTTTGGGATGATGGAGGAGCATGACGAGCACTTGTGCTTGGTACTATAGTGTCTATGAGTGCACAAATTGTATGGGAAGTTGTCCAAATTCTATTTTTATCAATCGAGGATTCACTACTTAGGGCATGTCATCTCCGGCGAAGGAATCATCATGGATCCAACCAAGGTTGAGGCTATTATGGACTGGCCTGTGCTGATGAATGTCATAGAAGTGCATAGCTTTATGGGTTTAGCAGGATACTATCGACGGTTTGTCGAGGGATTTTCAAAGATAGAAAATCAGATCACGGAATTGCAGAAGAAAAACAAGAAGTTTGTTTGGACCGAGAAATGCGCGGAAGAATTTCAGAGGATTAAGGAGTTGTTGACAACAACATCGATACTAAAAGTCCCTGACATGGACGTGGACTTCTTGGTATGCACTGACGCATCCAAGGAAGGTTTAGGCGGAGTCTTGATGCAAGACGGACGAGAGATTGCTTACATTTTGAGGAAACTGAGAAGGCATGAGGAGAACTACGCAACGCACGATTTGGAGTTATTAGCCATAATATATATGCCTTGAAGGTTTGGAGACACTACCTTGTTGGATGAAAATTTGAATTAAAGACTGATCATTGTGGACTACAACACACTTTTATGCAAAGCGACCTGAACGCACGACAACGACGTTGGTCGGAATTGCTTAGCGAGTACAACTTTGAGATTACTTACATAAAGGGAACAGTGAACTGAGTGGTGGATGCTTTGAGTCAGAGACCACACATATTCTCGGTGTTGCCTCTTCAGACGAACCTACGTGAGAAGATTCTCACTTTACAGCGTGACGATGATTGGTACAAAGAGGTCGAGGTTTTTATCGAACAAAACACAATGATGGTACCACGATATGAGAGATTTTCATTTGATAGAGATGGGTTATTGAGGTTTAAAATTCGGATTTATGTACCACCAAACAAAGAGTTGAGGATGTTGATCCTGAGCGAGGCTCATAGAGCAGTCTACATGGCTCACCCGGGAGTCATGAAGATGAGGGCAGACCTTAGGCCCTTATTCTTCTAGAAGGGAATGAAAGCACACATAGTTAACTATGTGTCAAGATGTCTGGAGTGTCAGCAGGTAAAGGCTGAACATAGACACCCAATAGGATTACTACAACCACATGCCATTCTGGAATCAAAATGGGAAGTTATTTCGATGGATTTTATTATTGGATTGCCACTGACAGCAATTAGACATGACTCGATTTTTGTAGTAGTAGACACTCTGACGAATAATGCTCACTTTATTCCTATGCATACGACGTATCAGGCACCTGACATAGCTAGAGTTTTCATCAGTGAGATTGTGAGGCTTCATGGTGTGCCTAAAAATATTATATACGATCGAGGATCGGTGTTTACTGGATGATTTTGGACAAGTTTCCAAGAGGCCTTGGGAACCCAACTTAACTTTAGTACCGTGTATCACCCAAAGACTGATGGATAGACCAAATGAATGAACCAAACCTTGGAGGACATGTTGCACATGTACGTAATGGACCAAAAAAAGCGTTGGGAAGAATTATTTCCTCTAGTAGAGTTCACTTACAACAACAGTTACCAAAGCACCATTAAAATGGTGCCTTTCTAGTTTCTTTACGGGCGACCATGTCAGATTCCCTTGAGTTGGGATCGGCTTGAGGATAGGGTCCTGGTGGGGCCAGAAGCGATCCAAGAAATGAAAGAGCAAATGAAAACCATAAGACAAAGGATTAAATAAGCGCAGGATCGACATAAGAGTTATGTTGGTGCGCACTGAGTCGACCTTAGTTACGAGGTCGACGATCGAGTCTTCTTGCGTGTTAAACCGCATAAGATTTCGATCAAGTTTGGAAAGGGAGATAAACTCTCTCCTAGGTTCAAGGGACCTTTCAAGATTATGGAGAGAAAGGGGCCCATGGCCTATTGACTAGCCTTGCTTGATTCTTTGAGGCATATGCACGATGTTTTTCATGTATCTGTTTTGAGACATTATATTAGTGATCCTACACATGTGATTGACATGAGTTCCTTGTAGGTATTGGACGAGGGAGTTCTCACGACTGAGTCGACCACATCTTAGATCATCACGTTCAATAGTTATTACGTCAAACAGTAGATCAGGTCAAGGTCCAGTGGGACAATTATAGTCCGCACTTGGCGACCTAGGAGGACGTATATGATATGCGCCAACAGTTTCCATTTTTGTTTGATAGATAGACTTATGATACTGTGATACACTTATTTTGGCATTTATACTATGAAACTTCAGGATGAAGTTTAGACCAAGAGGGGGTGTATGTAACATCCTTCTCTAGCGCACTAAGAAAACTTATTCTTTGAGGACACTTTCTCGCAAGTGATCCAGACTATTATGATATTAAAACATTTTTCCTTGATTATGATGTGTTATGGTAGATGACATGATGTTTTACTTCTTTGACATAGATAGGTTCTATTGACTCGGTTTTACTGAGTGTGAAGGTTTTTGGACCTTGAGGATGCAGAGGCATTGATGAAACCCCTTGGAATCTGGATCGAGTCATGGAGTGTGCTATTGGGGTTTGATTGTTTACTGTGATTTTAGTACATTTGATTAGATGATATGATGTGGACATGTTATGACATGATTGTTGATGATGCAGGCTCATGATAGCTTGCTGAACAGACTCACATATGGAGTAAAGGGGCCACACACGACTACCAGAGAGGTTGAGGGAGAGGTGTGGACAACAGCCCTGTCACAGCCTACTAACACTCCTCCCATGGATCGAACTATAGGTTAATGATTACCTAGTTCGAGAGGACCCATGATGCCATGAGGGTAGACTATGACAGTCACTCATGATGATTCTAAGGGGCGCACAATAAGGTGGGGGCCTTATTCCTTAGAATCCCTTAGTCTCCCATAAGTTAACCTGGCAGAGTGTTGACTCCAGGGGTTATTGATGTCTACCAATCAGTCAAGAGGTGAGTGGTACCCTTGAAGCACATGGTGCATCCTGAAGGGAATGTCACGCAAAAGAAACACAAGAGGGGAGTGGCACCCTTAGAGCACATAGTGCATCCTGAAGGGCACATCACACAAAGGAACAAATTAGGTGAGTGGCACCCTTGGAGCACCTAGTGCGTCCTGAAGGGCACGTCGCATTGATGATGATAGAGGGAGGAACCTAGATGGCCCTAAGACATACAACACATTAAAAATTTTTAAAACAACTTCCCTAATTAAATGTCGCCTAGCTCAGAATCTAAGTCCTAAGTCTAAAACTTTGCTAGGGGTAAAATTTTGTCTGCCCTTAAGAAAATCTCTCTCCAAAAAAAAATAAAAAATGATAAAGTTTAAAATAAAAACCACTTAAGTAATAATTGTGGACTTCATAAATTTTGGGTAAAATGAAGAGAGTAAGAACATAAATAAAATCTGTGATATGAAAGGTAAAGAAGAAATTAATTATTTAACTTGTGAAGGTGTAAAAACATACTAAATTAATAATAAAAGTAAAAAGAGGATAATTTGCACAACTATATTTTCTAGCTCAAATAAAAAGAAAAAAGAAGAAGAAAGGAATGAAGGAAATGTAAAAATTAGGAATTTAGGGAAAGGAGGTAACGTAAAGAGGGAAAGAGGGAACTCATGGTAAAAATCAAGAAACCAACTTAGGAAATATTCGACATTTAAAGAAACTTCTAATTTTGAACTAATTTATCAATTTCTTTTAGGGAAAGCTTTTAAAACCTGTAAGAGAATCTAGGGACACCTAGGAGTAAATTTTGGAGTAACTCTAGGTGGGTGAGGGAAATGAGACAATTATTAATTTAAAGAAAATAATTATTGTAGGAAAGTGAGGGATGGATGACACTTGTATGAAGGAGAATTATTAGAAGATTTTTATTAAAACTTAAATTAAATGAGATTTAGGGAAAGTTGGGAAGTTCTAAAACTCTATAAAAGAGAGGAAGGAG
>JZKD02S0485719.1:172163-201557 GCA_000966675.3 Picea glauca | reverse complement strand
TGTTGACAATATTTTAGTAAGATAATTTTACTCTCCATAAATGTGCTTAAAAGTGATTTCAGCAACATGACTTCTAACCTCCAAAATCTAAGAATTACAAAATTCAAAGACAAATTTTGTATTCTACATCTACCATCTACCTAGTCTATAATAATTTTTGAAGCACCCATCACTTGGAGCTTGTTCAATACTTTTTCAATTGCACCATTTAAAATAATCCAAAGAGCATAAAGTTCAATTTTGTTATTGGACCCATAACCAACAACATATTTTAAAGAAATGAAATGATTAGAATTTAAATAAAGAAGGGCCCCAACCCCATATTTACCGGGAGTTACTTGGCTTGCACCATCAAAGAAACCCTAGGAAATCTCATCATTAATAGAAATATCCTTTGGGACACTTTTAGATTTTGCAAGGAGAGACTTCTGACTACCCTCAAAACAAGTCTTGATCTTATGCACCATCAAACTAGTATGGAGAGATTTCCCTTCAGATATCATTTTATTTCTAGACAACCAAAAAATCTAGAAAATAAAACATGGCAATGATATGATATTGAGAAAAGACCTATGAAGGTACCAAATCTGGAATAATTCCAACAAGGTTGTATTATTCCAATTTCCCTCACTATTCATCCCATTCATAGCATGAAAAACACCTTTCCACACTTTTGTTTGAGAAAGAACAATGGAAAGAAAAATGGTCAACTGATTAATTGCTTACCTTGGATAAGATGCACAATCCATGACCTTGTCAGTTACATTTTTGTACATTATACTAAGTTAGGGTCTTATTTACCAAGGAAAGAGAAATACAAATACCATTCTTTAAAGGGATGACTAGTCTCCAAACAACCTTCTAGCACCAAAGTTTTTCTTCATTCACAATTTCTTGCGTACTTTCCTTATATCTTGTTTTGGCTATCACATACCCATAAATTTTATTTTTTAAAGAACTTTAGTTAATCTTCTTGCTCAGAAATCCTTATAACAATGTGTTTAAGCATGGCCACATATTGATCCCATTTAGTAGCCAAGTTCCCCTACAAACATAAAATACTTGTAGATTTCCAATCCCAGACCCAACCAAAACTTGGATATAACAAATTATGTTATATATATGTTATTTTATTATAATTATAATGCATTGTATAATTCACCTTATATAATCATATATGTTCTTAATAATTTCATTGTTAATATAATATAATTATTATCAATTATATTGTATACTGCACATAGTAAAATTATACTATTGATACTATATTATTAATAAAATATTATATAATTATAACTATCATACCTCGAAAGCGAGGGAAGGTAACACCAAAGACAATACATGGTGGATATCTTACAAAAGGAAAGTAGAGTATTTTTGTTTAATAGTGGGCCCATATGTTCTATAGAGAATATGAAGTTTAGCAAAAACACTATGCATTTATTTATTTAAAAGATTGGAGAGAAAATATAGGAGAAAGTCTTTTAGACAACAAGAGAGAGGTTTCCCATTGTGTTTACTCATGAGTGAGTATCTTAATAGGTTTCCTAGAGTTTCTTTGTTTTCCTGGTCATCCATGCCGCTTCTGTGATTAATTGATTACCTGTTGATAGAAGGTGAGATTGCATGGTTACATGACAACCCATTCTCAATCTTGCAGGAGCGAGTATGTGCAGGAATTGTAGCGATGTAATATTGCAGGAGTGAGTATGTGCAAGAATGATAGTGAGGTGAGTATGTACAAGGATTAGTGGGAAAAATGTGATCAACAATATGCGGCTTCACAATACACAACCAACCGTCACAATAATTCAATGTTGTCTGCAAGTGCCACCATTGTGTACATGTGTGAACACTTGGAACGACTCACGCATCTTTGAATTGAATTCCCCAATGATTATATTGTCGTTTCAAGATAATTTTCAGCTTAGCATTTTCATTGAGTTGTTATTTAATCGATACTAATTATCACCGCTTCTAGGTATGAGTGTTTTAATTTTTTATTATAATTGAGTTATTGGGTTGTTAATTAATCGATAGTAATCATCTTAGCTTCGAGGTGTACGTGTTTTGGTTTTTTATTATTAAATTGAGTTGGTGCATTGTTATTTAATTTGTAATATTGTTGAAGAATGGAATTAATCAGCCCAACTAAGCTCTATGCTGAGAGAATTAGGAAAAGCAATGGGCTCTCAAATTTTTTATTTATAAGCTTTACTTAATTTTATTTTTTATTACAGTCCTGGATTTTGGTCAATCATTTTGTTGCATATGAATCAAGTAACAGGTGACATTAGATTCTATCTTCTTTAAATATAATGATTTTTCAACATTTGTTTCACAAAAGGAATGGGAAGACTAGTGTATGTTCTGCTTGATTTTCAATAACTGCATATTTATCTTCATTTTGTTGCAGATGCACCAAGAAACAGTCTACATAAGCTTCTATCTTATTGAAATATAAGGTTTTTTCATCATTTGCTTCATATATGGAATGGAATGACTAGTGTATTGTTTTCTTAATTTTCAATAACTACATATTTATCTTCATTTTGTTGTAGATGCACCAAGCAACATTTTGTTTTCTGAAGATTCCCACAACAACATGATCACCAATCAACGACGATTCGTGGCAACTTCCAAGGTGACAATTATTTATATCCCAAAGCCATAGTTGAAAGCCAACAACAACGATTCCTTGTTGCCATATAGCTCTAGTCCATGACTAAGGAACCTTCTCGACGAAAACCTCAACATTGTGATTGAGGACCTTTAATGTTATCTGGTACCTTTAATGTTGATTGAGGGCTTATCTGACCTTTAAAATGGTTTTATAGTTGTGCATACCGCATTGAATTTCATTGCAGTAGATTTGCTAAAGCAGAGGCACTGGGTTTGATTTCCATCATGTCACCTTTGAACATGGACAATGAAGATGTGAAAACTTGATGATGATTGGACTGCAGAGATTAATTAAACAAAGGAATACATTAATTAAACAAGGGAATGAAGGACTGCAAGGATTACTCTAACCACTATCTGTTCATGTTTTCTGGTAATAAAAACAAAACCTTATGCTTTCTCGAAATAGTTTCAACAAAATAAGGAATAGGATGATGAATATAATGTTGTTTTACCATCTTTATCTAGGCATGTCCTTTTCATGATTCACATTGAATGGTTGATCTAAAGGTGTCGACTCTTACCTGCAAAGTTTCATTGTCATTATGTTGTGACTATACTATGGATTTTCAACAACATTTTTTTTTAAATAATATAAACCTAGATTTAGGTAGAAAGAAAAAATAAGGAGCTTCTTTTAATGTCTAATAAGGTTCAAACCCTGAGTAATCATGTGGTTGAAATCAAGGACCATAGTTTTAGATCGAAATCAAGCTCTGCATCCAACAAAACATTTCACAGTAAAGTAAATGAAACACTCTCCAACTGTGGAAGAGGCACTCCCATCCAATGGAAAATTTTAACAGGATGCATAGACTCTCTCTTTTAATATAGCATGCACACTTATGCAATGCAGATATACATAGAACGATAGTAGAAAAATTTGAATATTTGACAATAAATGAGAAAATCCTTAAGCAGGAGATCAAACATTTCTCTGCATATCTTGGGACTCCAAATATTTATCTCAACTAAACCTTTGTAATTTTACTCTACATGTATCAAAACCATAAGTGTACCATTAATCTCAACACTACAAATGCAGGTAATCTGAATAATGATGGTGTCAAGTGTCTAAAATTGATCCACACTAGCATACAAAATCACACGTTATTGTAGGGATTTGATTATTAGCGATTTAAATAATTTAAAAATATATATATATAGTAATATTACTCTATAGATAATAATTAGTCGTGGAGATAGTTCTGCATAATAATAAAATTTTATGGATTAAAATATGGATTTTATGTGGCCATCCAACAAAGTGCACTTATAGCCAAATCTGATTGGTACACCGTGTCTGAAGACCAATATTTTTTTATTGTCAATTCTGAAGTGGTTATCATGAACCAACAACGCCTTATCTAGAATTGTTGATGTAATTACAAAGTTGAGATTCATGCTCTATGGCAGGGATTGAATATACCCTGGTGAGTATTAAACTTTGAGAAGTGAATTGTAATTTTTAAGTAAAATTAATGTCATTCTTTCTTTTTATTCAACAACCTGTAATTTTTTTATGGTTGCTAGTTAATGTATTATATACATATGTTTCTTCCTTTGACAATGTGAAAAATAAAAATAAAAACCACCTTACCATTACAAAATTGGCTTCATTTTTCTTATAAGAATAATAAAATATAATAGAAAAAATGTACTTAAATTATATATCAGAAATATATCCGAGTTACACATAGAAAGATTGGCAGCTTTCATTATTAATCGATGAAAACAAAACAATAATGAAAATTGATATATGTCGTGTAAAAAAACCTACAGAGGAAAGATCTTTATAGAAATCTGTTGGAATGGCTTGGGTAGATGAACAAACCCCATTCTCATTCTCTTGTTGTACACAGTAACAACAACAACGAAAATAACCAAGAGCACACAAAATTTTAAAATATTGCTTAGATTAATCATTCAATACATTGAGGTAATAGCCACACATGAATTACATGCATTTAGTAGTAGAGAAAGCTTAATATTATGTATAAAAAATAATATGTTTTTACAAAACCATTCATCAAACATTGTTTTTGCAACTTGTCACAAATAATTTAATTATCTGTGTACTATTTTGTTTGTTTGTGGAGGTATAGAACTTAACTTATGCAGTAACATCTATATTTCCACATTATTTCGGAAAGTATAGATGCTATCACATATCCTTGTTTAAAAGGAAGCAAATATTCAACTCCATTTCCAATATTTTTCCTTGTATGTTGAGTGTTACATGAGTGTCGTGGTAGTAGGATATATTCCTACTGCATGTGCATTGTTGATGCAGGAGCATCTCAATCTAGCCAATGCAAATTTTGAAATTACCTTGAAATTGATGCGCCATATTAAATAAGATAATTAAGATGGAGTGCACTTGTATAATGTAAACAGACCTTGAGTGATTTTCTCTCGTCCTTAGTAGATAGAAGGAAATTATGGTAGTTAATGTAAGTAGATAGAATTGAATGTGTAGATTTGACAATTTTAGAGCGCAAGAGGGAAACGGGATATAGACACCCTCATAGTGTATTGTAAGAGGATTGCGAAGAGCATAGAGGAAAGACAGAGAGCTGTGTAGCAGATTCCATGTATAGAAGTTCTGAATTAATACAAAGAAAGCTGTGATTCAGACTCATGGTGTTCATATATTCTCTGTGTATGCATCTTTGAATGTTATGCTCATGAATGTTTTACTCTTTCTGTCATGCAATTGCTTTTATGCTATGTATGAATGATTTCTTGTTGAATGTCTGAAATCTGAGAGGAAAGGGTAATGGAATGAGTTTCAATTGTTTCTCTATCTGAGCAAGAGTTCCTGCAAGGAGTGTAGTTGAAGTGTCCGCAAGGAGTGCGTTGACAAAAGGTTCAGACATTTGTCTCTGAAAGCTCAGGGGAGGAAGCTTTTGTTCTCATTTCCACAGAAGTGTAGTCAGGCACAGGAGCCTTACAAGGAATGCGCAGGACGAGTAAAGTCTCAGAGTTTCGAATCTGAGTGAAGCATTAAAGGACTGTTGTTGCAGGTGTGCGCAGATGCAAAGGACTTTGACACTTAGGAAGTGCTTACAAGTCTGTCGCAAGGAGTGCATGCAAGGGGTTTTCTAAAAAGACGCAGAGTCATGGAATGCTCAAAAGGATTCGAAGTCTTCGAAGTGGCCGAAGGAAAGCGTAACAATGTCGGATCGCAGGAGGACGAGCTCTCAGGGGAAGAGACGGATGGTCAAAATTCTCGGTGGAGAATCCACGAAGTCCCATGAGTCATAAGATCTCACAAAGAAGCAGGGGAGTTACGGCGAAAGCGTCGAAAGGTTCTAAGCTTAGGAGGAGTAGGACCGTAGATCCAAGCCATAAGGGCTGTTGGATTTACACATGGATGCTTGTATCGGGTTTTCGTGGGTGGAAGTCCCATAAACCTTGCAACGGGAATCGCGATATCCTGAACCGCGAACCCCCGAAGGCCAAGAGAATGGCGTGGGACCACAAGAGTCAGCGAGGCAGACAGGTGGCACACTACTTCGGAGTTTCGTGGAGTGAAGTTCCGAAAATACTGTAATTGGATTCGCAATATTGCGAAGTCCAAAGTCCCAATGAAGTGAAGTGGCATTGAAAGGTCAAAGCTCGCAAGTGTATCGGATTTTCGGCAAATCGGAATTCGGGAATCGTGGGGAGCAAGTTGCTTGACACTGCGACCATCGAAATCGCGATAAGAAAAATCTTGAAAGGAAAAAGGAAAGGTCAGCGTTGACTGTTTCAGGTTTCGGGGATTCAAGAGACCAACACTTGACCACTGGTTTCGCGAAGTTGCGAAGTCCGTTCTCCCAAGAGTAAAGAGGCGATCCCATGAGAGTTTGTTGTGGGTGCAGATTTCCCGATAGGGAAATAGAAGAGTCATTTAGAGTTCTTCGGGCCAGTGGTAAAGGAAAGATCCTGTGTTAACGTCAACCTTTCAACCTGCGGGTTGTGGAGGTAGCGTGCGTTGACGTTCATCATTTTGGTATCAGAGAATAGAAAATTTCTTTGCTTTCTGTAGCAGAGAGAAAGAGAATTCACCATGCCGCCAAGGAGAAGGGACAAGAAAACACCCGATCCACCAGAGGAGAGGGAAATGTCGAGAAGAAGGGGTAGGCAGATGACAGATTCAGCCATGGAGAAAGAAATGTGTGATCTACGATCCAGACTCGAAGACATGGAGACAACACAAAGACGCACTGTCAGTGCTGGGGATTAAGTGATTCCGAAAGCGAAGTTGAGGCTGAACCTGAAGAAAAAGTTGCGGCTGAAGATGCAGCAAATGAACTTTTGGTCAGATCTATTGAAAGAATGGGTGCAAGAGCGAAAATGGACATTCCAGATTATGAGGGAAATCTGGATGCGGAGGAGCTTCTAGACTAGATTAGAGCTCTAGACATATACTTTGACTAAGAAGACGTCGAAGAGGACAAGAAAGTCAAGCATGTTGTCACAAGATTGAAGGGACATGCAACATTGTGGTGGGATGAACTACAAGCTGACAGACACTGGAAGGGCAAGCAGAAGATCAAAAGCTAGGATAGAATGATCGTGAAGCTGAAGGATAAATTCATCCCCAAAGATTATTAGATTACTCTATTCAGGAGAATGCAGAACCTGAGATAGAAACTGATGACAGTGAAAGAATACACTGAAGAATTCTATAAGCTGAACATCAGGGCAGGTCATCGGGAGAGCGATGATGAAAAAGTTTTCAGATATATGAATGGCCTGAGATATGATATCCAGGATGAGATGAGCATGGTAACCATCCGAACGGTGGAAGATTCTTATCAGATGGCTCTAAAAGCATAAGAGAATCTGAGCCGAAAGAAGGTTAAGAGAGGCCGAGGCAGAAGTCAACCCAGAGGAAAATCAGTTACCCAGGATAAAAACTAGAAGCCCAAGGAAGACTGGAAGAAACCTCAGACTCGAACTGAGAGAGGTGGAACCTCACAGCAAGGGAAACATACTAAGTAGAGAGGAGATTATGCTGATAATAATACTTTTCCTCGTACTATAGGTAGAGCAAGAGGAAGAGGTGGAGTAATAACATGCTTCACATGTGGAAAGAATGGGCACAAGTCTTACGAGTGTCCAGACAAAAAGAAGGAGAGTGGAGAAGCTCACATCACTGAAGCACAGAGGTGGGATGTTCAGGCAGAAGATGCTGAAGGCGGAATATCGCTAATGATGCGAAAATCTCTTTTGACACCAGAGAAGGAGGTGGAGAGTTCAATCCAAAGAACCAGACTTTTTCGAACTGCTTGCAAGACCAAGGATAGGGTATGCAAGGTCATTATGGACAGTGGTAGCACGGATAATCTCGTTTCTACAGAGATGGTAGAAAAGTTGGAGCTGGAGATGATTGATCATCCAAGCCCATACAGAATTTCGTGGCTACAAAAAGGACATTAGGTAACTGTCACTAAACAGTGTTTAGTTGAATTTAAGATAGGAGGATATAATGATAAGATACTCTGTGATGTTATTCCTATGGATGTTTGTCATCTATTGTTGGGTAGGCCATGGCAATATGACAAGAACGTGATTCATGACCGGAGAATGAACACATATACCCTGGAGAAGAATGGGAGGACTCACATGTTACTTCCAATCAAAGATAAGGAGGTGAAAACGGAAGTAAGTAACATTGTACTTCTCATGAGTGAGAAGGAACTTCTTACAGAGGTCAAGAAGAAGGAGGATCCACAGTTCATTGTGGTCAAGAAACCGAAGATTGTTTTGACCAACACAAGGGTGGATGATTTACCAGAAGAGATTCAGGAGCTGCTGGAAGAGTTCGTTGATATAGTAGTGAACGAATTACCTCGCTCATTGCCACCGATCAGAAGTGTGAGTCATCATATTGATCTCATACCAGGAGCTAGTTTGTCAAACAAAGTCATGTACAGATTGATGTCGCAAGATAATGAAGAGGTCAAAAGACAAGTCCAGGAGTTGTTAGACAAAGGTTTAGTCAGAGAAATCTTGAGACCATGTGTTGTTCCAACAGTACTCAGTCCGAAGAAAGACGGAGGCTGGAGGATGTGTACTGAATCGAGGGTGATTAATAAGATCACCATCAGGTACAGATTTCCATTACCAAGGATGGATGATCTGATGGATTGCTTGAGTGGAGCAAAGTATTTTTCAAAGATTGATTTGAAAAGTGGTTATCACCAGATTCGTGTGAGAGAAGGTGACGAGTGGAAAACAGCCTTCAAGACTAACGAAGGGTTGTATGAATGGCTTGTTATTCCATTTTTATTAACAAATGCGCCAAGTACCTTCATGAGGTTGATGAATGAAGTCCTGAAGGAGTTCATCAGAAAATTTGTTATCGTATATTTGGATGACATATTGGTTTTCAGTAAAACAGTGGCAGAGCATCTGAAGCATTTGGCTATAGTGGTGCAGAGGTTACAATAGGAGAAGTTGTTGATAAACATGAATAAATCCTCATTCATGAAGACAGAGCTCATTTACTTGGGATTTGTTATTTCGAAAAATGAGTTGAGGATGGATCCAGATAAGGTGGAGGTAATCAAGAATTGGCCATCACTGAAGAATATCTTCGAGGTGAGAAGTTTTCAAGGATTAGCTAGTTTCTACCGGAAGTTCATCAAGAATTTCAGTGGAATTAGTGCAGCGATGATGGATACAGTGAAGAAAAGACACAAGTCTTTTCACTGGACTGAAGAAGCTGAGAAGAGTTTTAATCTATTGAAGAGGAAGATCACGGAACAACCAGTTTTGGTGTTGTCGGATTTTCGAAAGACATTTCAGGTGAAATGAGATGCAAGTGGATTCGCAATTGGGGCAGTCTTGAGTCGGGAAGATAGGCCAATAGAATACTTCAGTGAGAAGCTTGAATGAAGAGAAAGTGAAATAATCCACTTATGATAAGGAGTTTTATGCTATTATATAGGCACTGAAGAAATGGAGGCATTACTTGATCCCGAAATAATTTGTCTTATACAGTGATAATCATGCACTGCAGTTTGTGACTCAATAGGAAAAGTTGAATCAGAGACATGTCAAATGGGTTGAGTATATGAAAAATTTCACTTTTGTGATTAAAAATGTTTCTGGTACTGCTAACAAAGTTGTTGATGCTTTGAGCAGGAAGTGTTTTCTATTGCAGGAGTTCAAGGTCAAAACATTGGGTTTTGATGATCAGGATTTTAAAGAGGTGTACGAAGAAAATGGATAGAATACATGATCCAAGAAGGATTATTGTTTAAAGGTAATCAATTGTGTATTCTGAAATGCTCCATGAGGGAGAATCTGTTGAAGGAGAAACACAGTGGAGGATTAGCAGGACACTTTGGTCACGACAAGACGTTTGTGAAATTGAATGAGTCATATTTTTGTCCGGGAATGCGAGCAGATGTCAAGAGATTCATGGACATATGCAGAATTTTCTAGCATTCGAAGGGAAGGAAACATAATGCAGGGTTTTATCAACCATTGCCCATATCGGAGAGGCCGTGGGATGCAATCAACATGGATTTCATATTGGGGTTTCCAAGAACACAAAGAGGTTCTGATTCAATATTTGTGGTGGTAGATAGATTTTCCAAGATGGCACACTTCATTCCATGTTAGAAGACCAGTGACGCAACTCACATTGTGAATCTATTCTTCAGAGAAGTCATTCAAATTCATGGTTTGCCAAGGAGTATAGTTTTGGATCGAGGTACAAAGTTCATAGGGTACTTTTGGAGGACCTTATGGAAGAAGATGGGAACTAACTTGTCTTTTAGTTCACCTTATCATCCTCAGATGGATGGACAGACAGTAGTGGTGAACAGAAGTCTGGGAGACTTACTGAGAAGCCTGGTGACAGAACACCACAGCCAGTGGGACAACATATTACCACAGGAAGAGTTTGCTTATAATGACTCAGTTAACAGGAGCATAGGGAAGAGTCCATTTTAGATTGTCTATGGCATGTAGCCGAGGGGAATTTCTAAACTGAGAGATTTAGAACAGACTGCGACTAGGAGCGCTAGTGCAGAAGATTTCACAGAGGCGATGAAAGAACTTCACAGCTAGGTGAAGGAGCGACTACAGAATTCAAGCCCGGAATATAAGCACAGAGTAGACCAACACAGGAAACAACTTCAGTTTGAGGTTGGTGAATTGATTCTGGCACATTTGAGGAAATAAAGGTTCCTGAAAGGAACATATAATAAATTGAATATGAAGAAAATCGGACCATGTATGGTCTTAAAGAAATTTGGGGCGAATGCTTACGAGATTGAATTACCCGATGGGATCGGAATTTCTCTGATCTTCAATATATATGATTTGTACCCATATAAAGCTGAGGAAACAGGAATAGGAATTGAGCAGCAATTGATCCAATGGACAAAGCAGATGCCAGTTGCAAATAAGCCGCAGATGGAGCGCATACTAGATAAAAGAGTAAGCAAGAAGACAAGGCAGAAAGAATACTTTGAATATTTGGTCAAATGGAAGGGCCATCTAGTTGAAGATGCCAACTGGGAGAACGAAGCAGAGATCCAGAAGCATGGACAGACCATGCACGAGCTCATGGACAGGAGCCCATGAAATTTTTTCGAGCCAGGGAGTATGATGCAGGAGCATCTCAAGCTAGCCAGTGCAAATTTTGAAATTACCCTGAAATTGATGCGCCATATTAAATAAGATAATTAAGAAGGAGCGCACTTGTATAATGTAAACGGACCTTGAGCGATTTGCTCTCATCCTTAGTAGGTAGAAGACAATTATGGTATTTAATGTAAGTAGATAGAATTGAATGTGTAGATTTGACAGTTTTAGAGCGCAAGAGGGAAACGGTATATAGACACCCTCATTGTGTATTGTAAGAGGATTGAGAAGAGAATAGAGGAAAGACAGAGAGCTGTGTAGCAAACTCCATGTATAGAAGTTCTGAATTAATACAAAGAAATCTATGATTCAGACTCGTGGTGTTCATATATTCTTTGTGTACGCATCTTTGAATGCTATGCTCATGAATGTTTTACTCTTTCTGTCATACAATTGCTTTTATTCTATGTATGAATGATTTCTTGTTGAATGTCTGAAATCTGAGAGGAAAGGGTAATGGAATGAGTTTCAATTGTTTCTCTATCTGAGCAAGAGTTCCTGCAAGGAGTGCAGTTGAAGTGTCTGTAAGGAGTGCGTTGACAAAAGGTTCCGACATTTGTCTCTAAAAGCTCAGGGGAGGAATATTTTGTTCTCATTTCCACAGAAGTGTAATCAGGCAGAGGAGCCGTACAAGGAGTGCGCAGGCCAAGTAAAGTCTCAGAGTTTCAAATCTGAGTGAAGAATTAAAGGACTGTTGTTGCAGGTGTGCGCAGAGTCAAAGTTCTTCGACACTTAGGGAGTGCTTACAAGTCTACCACAAGGAGTGCGTGCAAGGGGTTTTCTAAAAAGACACAGAGTCGTGGAATGTTCAAAAGGATTCGAAGTCTTCGAAGTGGCCGAAGGAAATCATAGCAATGTCGGATTGCAGGAGGACGAGCTCTCAGGGGAAGAGACAGACGGTCAGAATTCTCAGTGGAGAATCCGCGAAGTCCCGTGAGTCGTCAGATCTCACAGAGAAGCAGGGGAGTTACATCGAAAGCGTCGAAAGGTTCTAAGCTCAGGAAGAGTAGGACCATAGATCCAAGCCATAAGGGTCGTTGGATTTACATGTGGATTCTTGTATCAGGTTTTCATGGGTGGAAGTCCCATAAATCTTGCAACGGGAATCGCGATATCCTGAACCGCGAACCCCCGAAGGCCAAGAGAATGGCATGGGACCACAGGAGTTAGCGAGGCAGACAGGTGGCACACTACTTCAAAGTTTCATGGAGTGAAGTTTCGAAAATACTGCAATTGGATTCACGATATTGCGAAGTCCGAAGTTCCGATGAAGTGAAGTGGCGTTGAAAGGTCAAAACTCGTGAGTGTATCAGAGTTTCGTCAAATTGGAATTCGGGAATCGTGGGGAGCAATTTGCTCGACACCGCGACCGTCGAAATCACGATAAGGAAAATCTCGAAAGGAAAAAGGAAAGTTCAGTGTTGACTGTTTCGGGTTTCGAGGATTCGAGAGACCAACGCTTGACCACTAGATTCGCGAAGTTGCGAAGTCCGATCTCCCAAGAGCAAAGAGGGGATCCCGTGAGAGTTTGGTGTGGGTGCAGATTTCCCGATAGGGAAATAGAAGAGTCGTTTATAGTTCTTCGGGCCAGTGGTAAAGGAAAGATCTTGTGTTAACGTGCACCTTCTGACCTGCGGGTTGTGGAGGGAGTGTGTGTTGACGTTCATCAATTTCTCACATGAATGTAAAAAGTGGAATTTTTCATTGGTTGCAAACATGTGTCTACTCCCTTACATGTTGTTGCAATTATATACCATACCAATACCAATACTAATATCAATATCATACTATACCATACCAATACCAATACCATACCATATCATACCATACAATACCAATACCATACCAATAGAAATACCATATTATACTATGCCATACCAATACCAACACCAATCTCATACCATACCAATACCATACCAATCCATATCATTGCATGGAAATGGTATGCATTGGCAATGATATGCATACCAATACCATACCAATACCAACAACATACCATACCAATGCTAATACCAATACCTTTTCATACCATTGCATGACAAAGGTATGCATTGGCAATGATGTGCATACCAATGCCATACCAATACCAATACCATACCAATATCAATACCATATTATACAATACCAATACCAATACCAATACCATACCATACCATACCAATACCAATACCATAATAATATCAATACCATACTATACCATACCAATACCAATACCAAACTAGACCATGCCATACCAATACTAATCCCATACCATACCAATACCAACACCATACCATTGCATGCCAATACCAATACCATTGTATGGAAATGGTATGCATTGGCAATGATATGCATACCAATACCAATAGCAATAGCAATACCATACCAACACCAATACCAATACCATACCAATACCAAAACCATACGAATACTATACTATACCAATACCATACCATAGCAATACCAATACCAATACCATTCGAATATTATACCAATACCAATACCAATACCAAAACCAAAACCAAAACCAATACCAATATGCATTGTCAATACCCTTATGCCTTTCCAATACCAATAGCAATACCATTGCCAATATACCAATACAGCCAATACCATTGCATACCAATACCAATACCATACCATACCATATCAATACCAATACCAATACCATACCAATATCATACAAATACAATACCATACCATACCATGCCAATAGCATACCAATACCAATACCAATACCATACCATTGAATACCAATAACAATAACAATACCAATACCATACCAATAACATACCATTGTGTACCAATACTGATCGAGGAGGCTCCCCAGCCTCAAAAAATGCTCAAAAATCAAAGTTCTCAGAATTGGATGAAACCAATTCCATAGTGACTATCTCATCGCGTTGATTCCAGCAGTATATTTACTTCTTCAAACGGGCTCTGTATGCGAAATTTATCGCGTTCTGATAGAAAACTCAAACAGGTAAAAAGTCAAAGGTCATCTATCCAAAAGTCAACATTGATGTCAGCGTGATGACAGCATGACATCACCAATGACACCTCATGAGGTAGACTTAGACCAATGGCAGTGCGACAAGTGGCAGCAGTTCACTGGGCAGATGTGGATGGCAGATTCAATCAGAGTTGGACACGTGGAAAAGTTCGGGAAAATGAGATGGTGCCACATGGCCCAGGCATGGGCAGCCACGTGGCACCCAGTCAACATTTCATATGGAAAGTTCCAAAAAAATTTGGGTCGATGGGGTTTGAACCCATGACCACCCACCAAGACAAAGCGCATTAGAGGAGAGCCTTTACCAATGCGCCACCATGTTTCTTATTATATGAAACGAGTTTTAAATTATTTAAACTTTAATGTTTGGTATAGCACAGAGGTAGGGGGATGGGGCTAAGCCCCAGCCTGTGGTCTGCTTATCCCATATGACCAGCCAACCAAAAGGGGCGCGGGTGCCTAGCGGGGAGGTGATAAGGAGTGGTCCCATGGGACACGCACAAATCCAAGAGCCAGCGCATTTAAGGGGGCCAACGCTTAGCCCTTTGGGCTAGCGCTTGGCCAAATATAGTACATATCACCATGTTTTGAGGGTGTGTTCCCAGCCCTAGGGGGCTACACTGCATATTTAACAAAAAGTGGGTTTTTTTAAGCCTGTTTTTTTAATTTTTTAATTAATTGCCTGATATTATGCCCAGAAAATGGATTTTTTGAGGATTTTAGGCCAATTGAAGGGGGATTTGATCCCAGAAAGAGGCCATATCTTGAGGGAAGTTGGGATTCCTCATCTGAGCCTTGAAAACTATAAGAACCAGGCTTTTTGAAGCTTGTAGGAAAAATTTTTGATGCAAGGTTTTGAAGGAGTAGTTTGTAAATTTTGGCCTTTTCTCATGTTTTGAGAGGCGTTTTTCTCATGTTGTTGAGAGGATTTTGATGGTGCATGCATGAATCTGAGCAAGGATGTCTTGCATAGAATATATGAATCATGTAATGTAACATCAAAGAGCATTGTAAGAGAAATTTGAGCATTTTAAAGAGCAATAAAGAGATCCTCCACTTAGAAGCGGGCCAAGAGATGTAGCCAACGATTGGTGAACTCCGTTATCAACCTCTTGTCTCTATTTCTCTTTTTGTTTTGTTAATCTATTCTCTTCATTTGCATCATGAATATTAATGGATGACCTCTTTATACATTAATAAGCATCAATTAAAAGTCACATTTGATATTGCACAAACAAGATAACAAGTTTATGTATTTCGCATTCTTAACGATCCGATGCAAAAAGTACATTAAACTAACTTTCGATTTATCAGTAATACCTTTGTTTTTCGATAAAGTTTATGGTATCAGAGCATTTGGTTGTGAAGGTTTCACAGGAATTGCAAGCATTGGATGCTCATGAGAGAAAAACTTGAGCGAGGAGAAGGCCAACTTGAGGCTCTTGACATAGGGATTTAAAGGCGACCGCATAAGCAAGAGATGTCTTCACCACGGAAATTGGGTCCCTACAAAACTGAAGATGATTTCTTCGAGGCCTTTAAATTGATGCAAGCCATGGTAGAGGATCTTTATCATGAAAGAGGGCAATGAAGGCTTCAAGGCAATGAAGAAGGTGAATCTTCGGTAAGAGCAAAAGGAGGAGTTAGAGGTGGTGGACCTTGAGAACCTTCTTCTCCTTCATTCTCATCATCTAATAATGAAGCAAGTGTACATTCCTCCAAGGATAAGCAAAAAACTCATCATTCTTCTTATATGTCGTTATTAAAGTTAGATGTAAAGTTTCAATTACCCACTTATGATGGTGAATTAGATGCAGAAAAGATAGATAGTTGGGTAAGACAGTTAGAAGTCTATTGCAGGATACAAAGGATTGTTGATGATGAAACAAAGATCCAACTTGCAAGTCTCAAATTGAGAGGCACAACTCTCATATGGTGGGAAAGTAGAACTAGAGATGATCTTAAGAAAAGTGGTAAAGAAATCTCTTCATGGAATGATTTTGTTATTGCATTAAAACAACAGTTTTACCCTTTAGCTTACATGCAACAAGAAATGATGAATTGGCAGTGTTTAAGGCAATCAAAAGGTCAAAGTGTACAAGAATATACTCAGATATTTTGTAAGAAAGATTTAAATTTGGGTATTCCATTATATACATAAGAGACACTCCTAAAATATATTGGTGGTTTACATTCTTATCTTAAGCACACTATTCTTATGCTAAATCCTTCTAAATTTGATGAAGTATGTATACAAGTCATTCACATTGAATCAAGTAAAGGGAATGTTGGTGATAGTTTTTCTATAGATACTTGGCAAAGAAAGGATGCAGGGAAAAGGAAAGAGAAGAAGACAGCCATAGCAAGAAAGGAGAAGCCTACTTGCAAGCATTGCAAGAAAGTAGGCCATGATGAAGATCATTATTGGGTCTTACATCCTGACTTGAAGCCAAAGAAGTTTGTCAACCACGGAAGGAAGAATATCGCAGTTGTGACAGTTCAAGTGGATCTTGGATCAGATTCCAGTGATGAGACCCAGGTTGTAGCTATGGGAATCTGAGGTATAAATTTTGCTGCAAGTTCTAACTCTTCTAGTTCAGTTGATATAAATGATTAGTATAAAAGGAATGAACTTTTCCACATAAGGGTTATAATACATAATGTCAAAGTTGATACTCTTGTAGATAGTGTATCACAAGCCAATCTAATCAGTGGAGATGTTGTGATTAACTTGGGACTTGAAACTAAGTCACATCCTAAACCATATCCATTGGGATGGATATGTGGTGATAACAATTTACAAGTAACCAAGCAATGTAAAATCAAGTTTGCAATCACTTCTAATTATGTTGATGAAGTAGAGTTTGATATAGTGCCACTGGACATGTGGAATTGTACTAGGAAGCCCATACCTTTATGATAGGAAAGCAATATTCTACAGGGAGGAAAATAAATATTGCTTCAAGAAAGATGGGAAGGAGTACATTATTCGTGCTCATCGCATGAAAACTGACAGGTCCTTTGCATCTACAGGGCAGTTAAAAAGAATGGTAAATGCAAGCAGAAGTTTAACACTTATGTCTATAACAAAACATGAAGTTAGTGATTATAAACATGAGATGATTCCATATGTTTCAAACAGTCATGAAGTGTCACCGGAGGTACAACATAAGGTTTAGATGCATACTTTGATTACTGTTCCCATTCAAAAGGGGAAGCATGTTTGTCATTTTCATTTGCATACTCAGTATTGTTGATTAGTTTTTTGTTGTTTAGTGGTGTATGGCTGCAAAGTGCGACAAAGAATATAGATGATTGTGCGATAAATGAAATGATTACTTTGATAAACAATGCTATCTCAATTTTCATGTTTGTTGTGATTAGTCAGGTGATCATTATCCCAGCAGAGAGGATGGATGATACAGGACAAAGTGGGGAGGCAGTACCCTCACTTCTTACCTGAGTAAAAGTAGACTTTTGGTGGTCCAAAAGCTTCCAAAGTGGGGAGGAATGATCCAGGAGGCTCCCCAAGCTCAAAAAATACTCAAAAATCAAAGTTCTCATAATTGGATGAAACCAACTCCATAGTGACCGGCTCATCGCGTTGATTCTGGTAGTATATTTACTTCCTCAAATGGGCTTTGTATGCGAAAGTTATCACATTATGATCGAAAACTCAAATAGGTAAAAAATCAAAGGTCAACTGTCCAAAATTCAGCACTTATGTTAGCATGACGACAGCATGACATCACCAATGATACCTCATGAGGAATGCTTAGACCAATGGCAGTGCGACAAGTGGCAGCAATTCATTGAGCATATGTGGATGGCAGATCCAATTAGAGTTGGACACGTGGAAAATTTTGGGAAAATGAGATGGTGCCATGTGGCCCAGGCATGGGTAGCCACGTGGCACCCAGTCAACATTTCATATGGAAAGTTCCAAAAATTTTAGGGTCAATAGGGTTTGAACGCACGACCACCCACCAAGACAAAGTGCATTAGAGGAGAGCCTTTACCAATGCGCCACCATGTTTCTTATTATATGAAACGAGTTTTAAACTATTTAAACTTTAATGTTTGGTATAGCACGGAGGTAGGGGGTTGGGGCTAAGCCCCATCCCATGGTCTATTTATCCCATATGATCAGCCACCCAAAAGGGGTGTAGGAACCTAGCACGGGGATGATAAGCAGTGGTCCCGTGGGACACGCACAAATCCAAGAGCCAACGCATTTAAGGGGGGTAGTGCTTAGCCCTTTGGGATAGAGCTTGGCCAAATATAGTACATATGACCCTATTTTTAGGGTGTGTGCCCAGCCATAGGGGGATACACTGCATATTTAACAAAAAGTGGGTTTTTTTAAGCCTGTTTTTGTAATTTTTTAATTAATTGCCTGATATTATGCCCAGAAAATGGATTTTTTGAGGATTTTAGACCATTTGAAGGGGGATTTGATCCTAGAAAGAGGCCAAATCTTGAGGGAAGTTGGGATTCCTCATCTGAGCCTTGAAAAATATAAGAACCAGACTTTTTGAAGCTTGTAGGAGAACTTTTTGATGCAGGGTTTTTAAGGAGCAGTTTGTAAATTTTGGCCTTTTCTCATGTTTTGAGAGGCGTTTTTCTCATGTTGTTGAGAGGATTTTGATGGTGCATGCATGAATCTGAGCAAGGAGGTCTTGCATAGAAGACATGAAGCATGTAATGTAACAACAAAGAGCATTTTAAAAGAAATTTGAGCATTTTAAAGAGCAATAAAGAGGTCCTCTACTTGGAAGCGGGCCCGGAGACGTAGCCAACAATTGGTGAACTCCATTATCAACCTCTTGTCTCTATTTCTCTTTCTTATTTTCTATTTTATTCTCTCCATTTGTAGCATGAATATTAATGTCTGATCTCTTTATACATTAATAAACATCAAGTAAAAGTCACATTTGATATTCCGCAAACAGGATAACAAGTTTATGTATTTTGCATTCTTAACAATCTGATGCAAAAAGTACATTAAACTGACTTGCGATTTATCAGTAATACCTTTGTTTTTGGATCAAATACAATACCATTTCATACCAATGCACGGTAATTGTATGCATTGGCAATGATATGCTTACCAATACCATACCAAAACCAATACCAATATGCATTGCCAATACCCTTATTCCTTGCCAATACCAATACCAATACCATTGCATACCAATACCAATACTAATACCATACCAATACCATACCTCACCATACCAATACCATACTAATACCATACCATACCATACCATACCAATAACATACCAATACCAATACCAATACCAATACCATACATGTACCATACCATACCATACCATACCAATATCATACTAATACCATACCATACCATACCATACCAATAACATACCAATACCAATACCATACCATTGAATACCAATACCAATACCATTGCATACCATTGCACAAATGCATTGGAAATGATATGCATACCAATACCATATCAATACCAATACCAATATGCATTGTCAATACCCTTATGCCTTGCCAATACCAATACCAATACCATTGCATACCAATATGGCCAATACTATTGCATGCCAATACCAATACCATACCATACCAATACAAATACCATACCATACCATACCAATACCATACCATACCATAATAGTAACATACCAATACCAATACGATACCATTGCATACTAATAACAATACCAATACCATACTAATACCATACCATTGCATACCAATACCAATATCATTGCATGGAAATGGTATGCATTGACAATGATATGCATACTAATACCATACCATACCAATACCAATACCAAAACCAATACCAATCTGCATTGCCAATACCCTTATGCCTTGCCAATACCAATACCAATACCATTGCATACCAATACGGCCAATACCATTGCATGGAAATACCAATACCAATACCATTGCATACCAATAAAATAACCAATACAATTGCCAATACCATACCATACCATACCATACCAATACCAATACCAATATTACATACCATTGCATTGCAATGGTATGCATTGACAATGCTATGCATACCAATACCATTACCATTACCATACCATACCATACCAATAACATTGCCAATAACAATACCAATACCATACCATTTCATATCAATATCGTTGCACCTAGGATTTCTTTTTCCTAAGGTTTTTATTTTTTTATTAGTCGTAATTAGTCATTATCCAGTCTCCTATATTTTAGGAGAGAATATTCTCTTTCAGTTGACACTTCAGTTTGACTAGTTGAGTTGAGTTTAGATGTTGCATTAGGATCATCACCATGCAACATTGGGATCTTCACCATGTTAATTTGACCTTGCCTTGGTATCATCACCAGAGTGGCGCATTAGCCTTGATTCCTTGAGTTAACTCCTCACTACTTTTTGTTCAGTCAATTAACTGAAGACTAGTAGACTAGTTAACTAGGTGGCAGTTCACTCTTGTAACTGCCTGAGAGACTAGAATAGGTGGCAGTTCACTCCCGTAACTACTGGTGTGTGTCCATATCACTTTAGACCACCACTATGGCGACTTGGTTCACCTCAATTTGAACTCATTGAGTTTATATCATGTGTAAATTATTCATTATTCACAACGGTTAATGAGAATTCTTCAATTCTTTCTCTCCTTCTTCTTCTTTCTTTTATTCTCTCTGCAAATGTGTGTATCATTGTTTAGATAGATCTATTTTATCCAGGTTCAACACATTTACATGGTATCAAAGCCGATGGACTACTAAGCAAAAGCTACACCAAATTTTTTTGCAGGTACAAAAGATTGAAGACAACAAAAAGATGGAATTCCAAAAAGAATTCATTGTTACAACTTACAACCATTTTGTATGGAAGGAGAAAATAACCATACATATTCGATCCACGGGGTTGTATAGGTTAACCATGAATACAGATACAGATCCAATATCAGCCATAGAAAAATCCAAGTACTTAAATCGCATGGATGAGGCACTCGGAACAATTTGCAGTCTTATTTCTCCCGATCTCCTTTTTCATATATCTTCCTGTAAGACTCCCAATGAAGCCTGGACCATCTTAGAATGGCTCTTTGGAAAATAGGATGAGATGAGGGGACACATTTTGGAGGTGTATCTGCTCACATTGAATCCAAAAATCTTCGAGAATATCCAAGATTTCTTTACAAAATTCAAAGATTTACTGTCGCAACTCAAAGCTTGCGGGGTTGATAAATCGAAGGAGCAGAAACAAATGGTTCTCACCATTCTCTCCAAGCTTGGTCCTGAATTCTATGTATTCTCCATACTATCAAATTTTCCCCTGGAGCCACCTGGAAGATGCCTTCTCTTGAGGGCTTTATCGAATCCCTGACACAAGAGAAAACTAAGCTCATCAACATGGGCGCAATCAAAGGCCCAAGGGCACATGTACTTACTGTGCATGATGGCAGCCACAAATATCAGAAATATAAAGATAAAGATAAGAGGAAATCTCATGCACATACGAAGAAGGAAGGGTACACAAAACCCTTCATCAATGCCTCCAGATCCAAAGGAGAAAAGGGAAGAAAAGGAGAGAAATGCACATACTGTCACAAAGGATTCCATTCAGAATCCACATGCATGCAAAAACAAATAGATCTAATGTCTCAGATACTTCAACAAAACAACCTTAGAGATCGTATCCCTGAGGGTGCAAAGAAGAAGAAGCTAGAAGATCTGAATTCCAAGAAAGGTAATTATATCCATGCCTTGATTGCCATCAACTCCTCTCCCGATGCTTGGATCATATATTCAGGAGAATCACATCACATGGTTGCCTCAAAAGAAGTATATTCTTTTTTGGCTTCATGCAAAGGTCCTCCTATTCTGATGGGGGACAACTCTTCTGTCGAAGTCACCGGCAAAGGAAGGATTGAACTCACCAACATAAGTTTTGAGAATGTGTTGAATGTTCCCATGATTTCTATCAACCTTCTCTCTATGTATCAGATGAAGAATTCCAGCACCAGAAATAAATTCATCTTCATGCCAAATGTCGTGGACATCTACAACATGCAAACCCACTCCAGGGTTGCTACCGGTGAGGTAAATCATCAGTCTAGATTGCATACATTTTCTGAATTCATTGAACCTAATTCTGATTTACTTCTTACTCATGCTGATGAAAGTAGAAGGATATGGCACAAAAGGTTTTGATATTTGAATTTTAGATACATGCAACCGCTTAGCAAGAAAAAATTAGTTGATGGTCTACCAGACATCCATTTCTCCAAGGGAGTATGTGAGGGATGTGTTCTCGGAAAACACCCTCAAGAGAAATTCGACAAGGGAAAGTCTCAGTGAGCTTATGCACCTTTAGATCTGATCCACAGTGACCTCATGGGTCCTTTTCCGCATCCATCGATCAGAAAAGCGAGGTTTGTTCTCATTTTTGTTGATGATTTCTCATGTTTTACATGGATCTATTTTCTCAAGAAAAAATCCGAGGTCTTTCAACACCTCAAATATTTCAAAGCTTTGGTTGAGACACAGTCCAGAAAGAAGATCAAAATCCTCTGAACTGATAATGGGGGAGAGTATGTGAATCATGAGATCCACAATCTTTTCCATGAGGCAGGGATTCAGTTGCAGCATATAGTTCCCTACACTCTGCAGCAAAACAGAGTTGTTGAGTGGAAAAACTGATCTCTAAAGGAGATGGAATCTTTCATGTTCCATGCAAAGTCACTACCACAAAGGCTATGGGCTGAAGAACTTAACTATGCAACATACATCCAAAACACATCTCCCCATAGATCTATCAAGGATAAGACCCCCTACGAGGCTTGGAGCGGCCTCAAACCGGAAGTGACCCACTTTCATATTTTTGGTTCACGTGCATGGGCCAGGATTCCCTCTGAAAAGAGGAAGGCACTTTATCCACAGAGCACTGAGTGAATTTTTGTTGGATACCCTGACCGTGTGAAGGGATATCGGCTTATTGATATTTCCTTGGACTATCTCATCATTGAGCGTAGTCTCCAATTCGAGGAAAGTGTCTCGCATGTACCTTAGTAGCTGCATGTAGACACCTTTACTCTTCCACCTATTCAAGATGATGAGCATGCACATGCAAACTCTTCTTCAGATGATATTTTTGATTCGGAGGACTCAGAGGATTCATATTCAAATTCAAATGCAGAGTTAGAGCATCTAGATGCAGTTGCAAAGCCAGAGCAGAGGCCCAAGTGAGAAAAAACTACTCTTCAGGATGCAGGGGATCTCGTAGGTGATCTAGTCGATACTAGGAGGACTCAATCTGATTTCAAGGAGCCTCCTATTGCACTCACTGCCACTGAACCATTTCCTTCTAGGCATCTTTTCTTGGTTCAGTCTTTAGATCCACAGTCTTATGGTGAGGCTGTTGGAAATCCCTTTTGGGAATCCACCATGCATGAGGAGTACAACTCCCTCCTCAAGAACCAGACTTGGGATCAGGTTCCCCTTCCTTCTGGGAGGAAACTTGTTAGATGTAGATGGGTCTACAGGACCAAGAGCGTAGTGGATGGACAGATCAACAGATACAAATCTAGGCTTGTCGCTAAAGGCTTTTAGCAAGTTCATGGTATTGACTATGATGAAACCTTCACTCCAGTGGTGAATATGGATTCCATACGATTGGTACTTTCCATTGCAGCAGCCAATGGATGCGAAGTCCATTAGATGGATGTGAAGAATGCATTTCTTCATGGTGATCTCTCTGAGGAGATCTACATGGAGCAGCCCCAGGGATTTATACAAGACTCAGTTTTGGTCTATCGACTGAAGAAGTCACTTTATTGCCTCAAGCAGGCTCTGAGGGCCTGGTATGCCAAGATAGACTCCTACCTGTTGTCACAAAACTTTGAATGTTGTAAATCAGACCTGAATGTATACATGCTTAGGATGGTTGATTCACTTCTACTTTTAGTTTTGTATGTCGATGATTTGTTGATCATTAATTGCTTGACTTCAGTGATTGTTGCAGTCAAGATGATTCTTTATGACAGGTTTTTGATAACAGACATGGGTCTGCTACACTTCTTCCTTGGACTTGAGATCAGCTAGGATGCATCAGGCATCAAACTATCTCAAGCCAAGTATGCACGAGATCTCCTTGAGAGATTTCACATGACAGACTACAAGTCTTCTCTGACTCCTTTCCTATCAGGAGTCAAACTTGAGGATGGTGGGGAGATTCCATTGGTTGACAGCACACTGTACAGACAACTAGTGGAGCGCTTGTTGTATCTCACACACTCCAAACTAGACATCTCATATGAAGTTGGCGCAGTTTCCAGGTTCATGCAGGAGCCACATGAGCTACATTGGAAAGTTGCAAAGCGTATCCTTTGATACGTACAGGGCACCATCACCTTTTGGATTCATTATGCAACAGACTCTACATTAGATCTCATTGGGTTTAATGATTCCGACTGGGCTGGCGATAGCATTGATCGCAAGTCCACATCTGGTTACTCACTTAGTCTTGGTTTTGGGCCTATCTGTTGGTCGAGCAAGAAGAAAGCTACTATTGATCTATATTTGATCTAGAATCGGATCCAGGAGCCTGACAGGGCTCAAAAAGGCTCAAAAATGAAAGTGTTCAAAATTCGATGAAACTAACGCCCTTGCGTCTGTCTCGTTCTCCCGATTCCAACCATATATTTACTTTCTCAAACGAACGTTGTATACGAGAGTTATCGTACTCTGACCGTTTTCCCAAACAGAGAAAAAGTCAACAGGTCCAATCAAATGATGACATCAGCATGACATCAGCAGTACTGACATGGCAGAGACAAGTGGTGACAAGTGGCAATCCAACAGAAGTTGATTGGTCAGTGACAGGGATCCAACCAACAGCTGACAAGTGGCATTTGTTTGGCAAATGGTTGGGTGCCACGTGGCCCAGTCATGGGTTGCCACGTGGCACCATGGTATTGGTTAATGGTTGATGAAAAAAATGTTATGGAGCTCATGGGATTTGATCCCATGACCTCTTGGGTCAACCCAAGACTTAGCCAAACTCCCTTACCAATGCACCCTTGGTGGTACTTGTAATACCAAGCTCACTTTATTTTAAATAAAGTGCAATAAAGTGAAAAGGGGCAAAAAGGGGAGTTGGGGCTAAACCCCAACCCATGGTTTAACTCTTACACATGACCACAACCCAGCAAAGAAGAGTGCTCTCCTCATGGGCATGCCCAAAGGATAAGCTCATCCCAAGGATCTTGGGAAAATCCCATGAGACCAGGGGGGGTGCACTCCAAAAGGATCTTAGCCCACTTAGTGTGCCCTTTTTAAGGCCCAGATCACATGCACATGCACCTAGATCCAGGAGCTAGCACCCAGATTAGGGGGCTTAGCCTAATATTTGCCAAAAAATGGGTTTTTTACATTGGAAAATTATTTTTTCAGTGATTTTATCAGTAGATTTAATGGATTTTGGTCATTTTTGGGAGATTTTGGACTCTTTTTTAGCCCAGATTTTGGGAGGAAGTTGGGGAATGATAACCAACTTCAGATCTATAAAAACCAGGCCTATTTGAGGCCATGGAGGACAGTAATATCATAGTTATGTTGAAGCAAATCTAAGCCAAATCCATTTTTATCCAGGGAAGTTGTTGAGGAGCAGACGCTTGCGGACCATTTCTGGGAGCTACACTCAGTCTTTTTCAGTGTCGTCAGTTGTGTTGGATTTATGAGGTCAAGAAAAAAACAATGAGACCAATATGAGATCCATTTGATGTACTTTTTCTATAATGTACAAGCATTGAAGAATTAATAAAGAAGCCTCCCCCACTGAGACAAAGGCCCGGAGACACAGGCAATTTTGTGCCGAACTCCGTTATCAATTATCTTATTATTGTTTTTTGTTCTTATTGCTTTAGTTCAGATCTGTATGTTATCTTTTGGCTGCTATTTGTCCTCATTAAATTCATCCTCTTTCATTCAACTTCTTAAATGGTTAATAAACACATGCAATTAATAACTCAACCACAGTCATTAAAAGATCATTTTTGGATCAATCTTCAGCCGAGGCAGAGAACAGAGGGGTAGTTAACATAACCATTCAGGCTATGTGGCTACAACAATTTCTCATTGATTTTGGCATTGAGTTTCATCGGTCGATCGTCATCTGGTGTGACAACCAGAGAACTCTGAAGTTCTGCAGAGATCCAGTATAGAGGCAGCGGACGAAGCACATCGAGATCCACATGCACTACATATGGGACTTAGTACATGAGGGGATCATCGACTTATAGTTTTTTCCTTTAGTAGAATAGACGATAGACATTTGCACCAAGACCTTCACTGAGCAGAAATTCCATTCTCCTCGAGGTCGTCTTGGATTGAAGGACACAGTTGCCTAGCAACTGTAGTTCCTCTTTTTACATACATTATACCTTGAGGGGGAGTTTTTCCCATGAGGTTTTCCCTCTTTCCTCACTTTATTTTCAGTGTGTCTTTTGTACTTGGGTGCCTAACATGGCCTCGTTGTTGGGACCCAATCTTTATTTTCACCATAGTGATATTCAAGGGGGGTGTTGGAGTTACTTCACACACACCTAGGATTTATTTTTCCTAAGGTTTTTATTTGTTTATTATTCATAATTAGTCATTATCCAATCTCCTATATTTTAGGAGAGAATATTCCACCTGGAGAATATTCTCTTTCAGTTCACACTTTAGTTTGACTAGTTGAGTTGAGTTTATATGTTTCATTGGGATCATCACCATGCAACATTGGGATCATCACCATGCTAATTCGACCTTGCCTTGGTATCATCACCAGAGTGGCACATTAGCCTTGATTCCTTGAGTTAACTCCTCACTACTTTCTGTTCAGTCAGTTAACTGAATACTAGTTGACTAGTTAACTCAACTAGGTGGCAGTTCACTTCTGTAACTGTCTGAGAGACTAGAATAGGTGGAAGTTCACTCCCGTAACTATTGGCATGTGTCCAGATCACTCTAGACCACCACTATGGAGACTTGGTTCACCTCAATTCAAACTCATTGATTTATATAGATTATATCATGTGTAAATTATTCATTATTCACAACGGTTAATGAGAATTCTTCCATTCTTTCTCTCCTTCTTCTTTCTTTTATTCTCTCTGCAAATGTGTGTATCATTGTTTATCTAGATCTATTTTGTGCAGGTTCAACACATTTACAATTTCCAATACCAATACCAATGCCAATACCATACCATACCATTGCATATCAATATCATTGTGTACCAATATCAATACCATTGCATACCACAACGGTATGCATTAGCAATGATATGCATACCACAATGATATGCATTAGCAATGATATGAATATCAATACCATACCAATACCAATAACATACCAATATCAATACCATAGCCAAAAACGCTTGACAGAGTGATCTTGAAAATCGACCTCATCTTTAGAAATTGCACTATGCCTCATTAACCAAAACCCTAGTGCTGGAGATACTCCAAAAAATGGTTTTTCGGTCAATGGAATGATAGCATAGGGGCCCCACTAGCTGAAAACGGGTGCTCTTAATCCAATGCAATTGACGAATCATGCATCTGAGTCCCTCTTTGAGTTTTATTATGAGTTGCAACTTGCCTCCTCAAGTCATTTATAGACGTGTGGTCAATTTGGTCCAAGGGCATAAAATCCAAACCGAGTAGCATAACGGACTTTCATAAGCTTCCATAAGTTTGTTTGGCCAAGGTCCACATGACTACACTAGCCAAAAATACCTGACACAGTGTTCTTGAAAATCGACCTCCTCTTTAGAAATTGCACTATGCCTCAGTGACCAAAACCCTAGTGTTGGAGATACTCCAATAAATGGTTTTTCAGTCGAAGGAATGATAGCATAAGAGCCCCAATAGTTGAAACCCAGTGCTATGGATCCAATGCAACTGACGGTTCGTGCATCCAAGTCTCGGTTTGAGTTTTATCGGTAGTTGCAACTTGCCTCCTTAGGCCATTCAAGGACATGTGGCCAATTTGGTCTGGGGGCATAAAATCCAAACCGAGCAGCATAATGGAGTTTTGTAAGATCCCGCAAGTCTATTTGGCCAATGCCCATGTGACTACATTAGAAAAAAGTGCTCAACAAAGTGTTCTTGAAAATGGAACTCATCTTCAAAAATTGCACTATGCCTCATTGACCAAAACCCTAGTGTCGGAGATACTCCAATGAATGGTTTTTTGGTCAACGGAATGATAGCGTAGAGGCCCCATTAGATGAAACCCGGTGCTCTTAATCCAATGCAACTGACGATTCATACATATGAGTCTCAGTTTGAGTTTTATCAAGAGTTGCAACTTGCCTCCTCAATCCATTTAGGGACATGTGGTCAATTTGGTCTGGGGGCATAAAATCCAAACCGAGTAGCATAACAAACTTCCATAAGCTCCTGGAAGTTTGTTTGGCCAAGGCCCATGTGACTACACTAGCGAAAAATACCCGACATAGTATTCTTGAAAATCGACCTCCTCTTCATAAATTGCACTATGCCTCATTGACCAAGACCCTAGTGTTGGAGATAATCCAACAAATTGTTTTATGGCCGACAGAATGATAGGGTAGGAGCCCCAATAGTTGAAACCAAGTGCTCCATATCCAATGCAACTGACAGTTCATGTATCCAAGTCTCAGTTTGATTTCTATTGATAGTTGCAACTCGTCTCCTCAATCCATTCAAGGACATGTGGCCAATTTGGTCCGGGGACATAAAATCCAAACCGAGTAGCATAACAGAGTTCTGTAAGCTCCCACAAGTTTTTTTGGACAAGTTCCATGCAAATTCTCTAGCCAAAAACATCGACATAGTGTTCTTGAAAATCAACCTCATCTTAAGAAATTCCACTATGCCTTATTGACCAAAACCCTAATGTCAGAGATACTCCAACAAATGGTTTTTCTTTTGATGGACTGATAGCATAGGGGCCCCACTAGCTAAAAATGTTGGAAGATTGGTTGTTGTCATTGATGTCAACCCTAGTCATGGGTTTTGGACCGCAAGATTGATGAAGGTATTTGGACATGAAGGAAAATG
>JZKD02S0485719.1:140034-155996 GCA_000966675.3 Picea glauca | reverse complement strand
CCTAGACCCACCCTAGAATCAATGAACATAAAATCCTACCACCCTAGCATTTTTTCCAACTCAAAGACAACTCCCCACCATAGACATAATTTCTTGCATAAAAAACACAAAAGGAATATCAACTTCCACTACCCTTTTTAGAGCCATCATTTTGGAGGGTTATACATTCCCTTGCAATTTAGGGTTAATAAAATCATTTATTACCCTCTATAGGGGTATTGATTTCTCTAAGGACCCCTTCCAAAGATATTTTCTTTCATATCAAGACCTCGCTACACTTTTTTTCTATTTTTTGTGCCAAAGATATACAATATTTCCTTCCTCTCACATTACCCTAACCCTTTTCCATCAATTTGGTTCAATCCTCTTTCAATGCCTCCTTCAAAAAAGAATCCATATTCTTTTTTAAGTCATATATTATACATATATTCTTCCTCCTTATCACCCTTAATATATAACACGAGATCCTCCTTATCATCACTCAAACTCATAAAATAATCAAAAGCTGAGAGGTACCTTGCAATCTTTCCTAAAATATTAGGCAAGTTACTCAGAGGGGATTGTTTCCTATCCCTAATCCCAAATAAACCCTTTAATAAATCACCCTTATTGTTACACATCAAAATTACTCACTTCAATGATGACCTATTGTCATCATTACAAGTGTCACAAAGTGTCGCATTTTGGTCACAAGTGTCGCAAGTGTCGCAGATAGCATACATTCATCTTGCCCATATCGTATCTCGAACGACATAACAAGGAACACTTGAAGACACCCTCAGAGACTGGTTAAAGAAGAAGAAATCATTTGATGAAAAGTACAAATCTTTTGCCATAAAAAAACCACTTAAAAATGAATTTTGAAGGCCAGTGCTCCTTGACCTTCTTTGGGGGAGCATTCAAGCACTCTGTGCACCCTTATGGGGGAGCGCTGGGATTTTTTAAGGAAATTTTGGGAAGTGCTCCCCTATCCACTTTCAGGGAGTTCCAATGCTCCTTTCCCTCCTTTGGGGGAGCGTTTCAACACTCTGTACCCCATTCTGGGGGAGTGCTGGGTTGTTTGAGGAAATCTTGGGCTGTTGAGGAAAATCAGGGAAAAATCCTCCTCATCTCTGACGTTGGTTGGATTTGAATCTGAGGTTAAGGCTAGATCTTAGGGAAGATCCACAACTGATGGAGAAGGATCCTCAACCTATCCCAAGAATATCTAAGGTGGTTGGGTCTCTCCAAGCTTATATAAGGTGGCCTTCTCATGGTGAAGGCATGGAGAGATTAAGAGATACCTAACTTATGATATCATGAGAAGTGGTATTGAGAGGACATTGAAGGCATCAAACTTATGATCTCATCAGGGAGATAATTAGTAAAGCATATTCATTTTGATTGTGGACTATTTGAGCAAGGGGTTGGACAAGGAGAGCTGGAAGAGGTTGATGCAACTTCATCAAAGGTCTGTAAGTATTGCTATCTAGTTCTCATTAATACATGTTCTTGGCCTATTTCTTTCAAGGTTGTGTATGCATACATGAACTTGTATTTGATAGATAGATCCAGTTTTGTATTAATCATCGTAGAATAGGAAGTTTTTTTGTCTTTGTTGTTATTGGATTGCAGGACTTGTTGAAGAGCTTGGGGATTAGGGCTCAACTTGGACTGGACAAGGACAAACATCGACAAAAAGGTACATTCTTCTTCCTTTTCTCTATTTGATTGAATTAGATAGGTTTAAAAGGATGTCATTGACAAAAGTTAGCACCTTTCTGTCCTGATCTTAGAGATTTAGGGTTCAAGAGGGAATCCACTTGTCCACAAGGGGATTTTCCTACAACAGAAATTGGCGACTCCACTGGGGATCGAATCTTTCAATTTCAGTTTCCTTCCTTGGTCTTGTTTTTGGCCTTTGCTCATATTATATCTTATTCATGCTATGTCTTTTATTCTTAGATGTGTTATTGTCCCTTGGATTCATTCCATACACACTCAATTTCTGGATTTCCTGAGTTTTTTTAGTTCTGGGCAATTTTTTGGTCTTCTGAGAGCCTAACGCTCCCCTGCCTCTACAACTAGAGCGTTGGCACTCCCTTGCACCCTACCATAGAGCGTTACAACGATCTGGTGCACTTGACACCAGAGCGCTGGTCTTTTTTCTGTAAAAAACTTATGGAGAGTTGATCTTTGAGTCCATTTTTGTTGATTTCACCTGCTCAAGATTACTACCATCTCAATGTGTCCTTTTTTAGCCTCCGACTATTTGATTTCTAAGGATTGATGATGTTTTGTTTGGATGTTTGACATCTATTTTCCTTGCTTTGAGTCACTCTTCTTCCTTAAGATTTGTAGTCAATCTACTTCTTTCTTCTCATTTATCTGACTGGATGAAAGTTGTTGTAAGGAAATTCAAAGATCTATTCACTATTTTATTTTGATCTTTAAGGTCTTTTCTCCAAGCATTTCCTCCTATTTGAATTTGGTTTTCTTTTTGTTTCTTGTTTGGTCAAAACGAGTGTGTGTTTTATTTATGTGAATTTTTCTTCCAATTGCTTAAATCTCACAGATCTTGAAGTATGGTTAACATAGGAAGTTTTACATCAAACTGATTATCAGTCACATATAAACAAAAGGATATTTTTTCATGTTTGGTTTTTGGATATTGAAACCAATTTCTGAACATTTTAGCATTGTATTGGATTCTTGATTGAGGACTATTGCATGAGGTCATTGCATCTAAGTGTTTGAAAGTGAAAGAAAAATCCTTCTCCTTCCCTTAAATAGACATTCATTGAAAGAAAAGAATGTTTATCATTTCTTATGCATGTTTTGGGAATTGAGTCCTAATATCATTAGTTTTCACTCTCATACACCTCTGAGTAAACAACAACCTTAAAATAAAGCGTTAAACTAAAATTCATTAGAATTTTTTACATTTTTTTAGGGATTTGGAATAGGTTGAAAGGATAATTTTCCAAAGTTGTCAAACAAACTTAGCATCTTGTGATAGGGAGAGAAAATCCAATTCTCGTATCATCTTACTGGGATTCCCCTCTCACACAGGGGTTACGCACGAGGTCTCGTTCAGGAGAGTTACAAAGATTATTCCTCCGTGGTTTAACCATTCATAGTAGTCAGATCATATATTGTTGGTTCTTCTTGAGGTTCAACTGTCTTCATTTTGTCTCGGTGCTTCGTTAACTCCGAACCCATTCGGGGTCCTCTGGAGTTCTACCGATCCACTTGTCCTCGGTTCTCTTGAAGGATTTCAGACTTGTTATCCTGCCCATACGTTCGAACTGGATTGTCGACTGTACCCTCCTAGGGGTTGATTGTGAGTTGGATACCTTAGTAACCATAATCTTAAGGGTCTTACACAAGTGACTGTGAAGGGAAGTCTCACTATACCTAGAACAGACGTTGGTCAAACTCACTCAGGCTCCTTGGAGGGTAAATCCACAATTACTGTGTGGAATCTTGCACCAAGGTGTAAGTTCGTTAAGAAGGTTACCAACGTAATTGATCCACCCTCTCTATCCCCGTCCCTTCCTATATTGATCTCGCGACGTTGTATTTTATCACCAACTAGTGGTTTCATTGTGGGAAGTTTTGTTTGATTGTTTTCTTCTTAGATTCATAACGTGTGTTGTTTTACTTAGTGGAACTTAGGTCGAGTTAGTGTTAATGGAATCAACACCTGGGAGTACTAATGGAGGAACCTCTTGTCCCAGGGAAACTTCCACTTTTCCTTCTTTTGGAAACATTGGTCCTCCATACATTGACACACTGAGTCTTTCGAGACTGACCATCGGATTACCGGTTTGGTTGCTCCCCTCTCCGGTGATCTTGAATATTCCCAATGCTTCAGCTACACCTAATACTTCAGATGTTAGTACACCACCCACATATCAACCTCATGTCAACTTTTCTGCTTCTTCACCCATTAAGTCTCCTTCCCTTTCTCCTTCTTCACCTAGTGAAAGATCTAAAGAAAGCAGTCAGGTTGATAAGAAGAAGAAGAAGAAGAAGAACCCGAAAGGGACCGAGCCTCCAACTATGTCAGATGTTGGATCCAAGAAACCAGCTACTATTAATAGTACTGGGAGTGTTGATGAGGTCAATAACATTAAAATGAATAATCTGAAACCCAAATTCCCTTGCAGTATTTGTAAGGGTGACCACTTTCTGAGGGATTGCCATGGTCTTAGAAATGTGGTCCTCCATGTCATTGGACCCTGATCGACATGTTGGTGACACCTCGTCAAATAGTGATGTTAAGGTTGGTAATAAGAAGACAACTGTCAAATTTCCTTGTATGTTATGCGAAGGTGATCATTATTCTAACCATTGTCTTTGTATGGACGAGGCTTCTTTTCTTTTGGAAAAGCTTCAACTCCCAACTGGTTATCGTAAGATTTCCCCCAACCCATCGTCAATCTAGTTCCATCCCCAGTCATTCTGGTTGATCAGGTGGTCAATCTAGTTTCATCCTCAGTTGAACCACTAACCAAAGTAGTTGATCCATTTTTGTCATCGATCAACCCCACTTTTCATTTGAAAAGTGAAACCCAAGTGACTGATCCAGTTGTGTCATTGGTCAGTCCCACCCTTCATCTGAAGAGTGCCAACATGGTCAATCCCACTCCTCCTCTGACAAGTGCCAAAGTGGTTGCTCTAGTCCCTTCATCGGTCAGTCCGGTTGATCATGCCGTCAATCCAGTCACGTCCTTAGTTGAACCAATTGACAAAGTGGTTGATCTGATCCCATCTTCGTTCGATCTCGCTCTCCCGTTAGAGAGTGCAACCCAAGCGGTCGATCTGTTTCCACTTGTTGACCCCATTCTCCCCTTGGAGAATGAAACCCAAGTGGTCAATTTGATGTCGTTATCAATCGATCCTACTCTCCCGCTAGAGAATAAACTCGATTCTACCCACATGTTTCTCGTTCATACAGAATCTACTATGTTGGGGGGCATTCCTCCCTCTCTTGTGAAACCCCCTCCAAGTAATGAGGCCATCCTTTTTTATTGGGGTGTGCTAACTAGACCTCCTCTTCCCTCTCACATTCCCTTCAAGATTACAGTACAGGTTTTTGGTCGGGACGTTCCTCATGCTCTGATAGATGAAGGTTCGTATGTTAGTATTTTTTCCTCTATTTCTTTGAAAGATTTGGGTTATCCTAAGCTTGTGTTAGTTACCCAAACTATGTTCTCTTTTAATAGAAGAACCAATCACCCTTTAGGGATCCTTCCTCAATTTCCTGTAACTTTGGGAGGGAAAATTGTCTTTATTGATGTTATGGTAGTCCAGGAACCCTTGGATTTCGATTTACTCCTTGGGAGAGAATATTTCTATGCCATGAAAGCTATTGTGTCCACTCTATTTCGTGTGATATATTTCCCTCACGATGGAAGAATGGTGACTATTGATCAAATTTCGTTCATTGGCCCTAACTTGACCATCAACCCAATGACCTCCCTAAACGGGTCTTATATGAAGTCGGTATCACCCCTTCCACAGGTCAATTATGTGGCATTGTCTCCCATGACTTCAACTTCATATGACTTAGATCTGGTAGTTGACATGGTGATATCTTCGAGAGGGCTATTGGAGCCTGATCTCCTTACCCTTGTCGCAACCCTCGACATGTGTTCCTTCCAGAGCATTGTTCTTCCATCCAGTGAAGATCTCTTGGAAGCCATGACCGATTTTTATCCCTTGACATGGTTTCATTCCAGAGCGTTATCCTCTTGGAAGCCATGATCAAGAAGAGTCCATGAGCATAGTTTCTCTTCTATGTGGAAAGCTCGTTAAAAAATGAAACAAAGGAAATGAGCATAGTTTCTCTTCTCTGTAGCAAGCTCGTTAAAAAAAGAAACAAAGGCTATCAGCATAGTTTTCCTCTCTGTAGCAAGCTCGTTAAAAAATGAAACAGAAATATGGGGATTGAACCTAGAGCCCCGAGCATAGTTTTTTTCCTGCGTCAAGATCATTAAAAAATGAAACAATCACCTCTCCTGTCAGGTCGAGTCTTTCATTATATCTCGTAGATGTCAAGTTGAGTCTTTCGTTAGGTCTCATTTTTTAACCTTCATTTCATCCACCTATATCCTTTTTCTCTATCTAGTACAGAAGTTGGTGACAAAATCAAAGTCGATGAATGGTTTGAAGCTTGGGGGGTATGTCTCCAACCTTTGATTATCTTTCTAGAGTTATGCCACTAGCTTTTCAAGCTGGGGGCAGACTACCAACCATCCATGGGTATCCCAACCTTTGGAAATTATGTTGGGAATTTACAAGCATAGTTTAATTTTGTTTCAAGCTTGTTTCAAAATGAAACCAATAGCGAGCTTAGTCTTAGTTCATTCTCATGCTCGAAAAAAAAAGAGAACATACGGAGTAAAATTTTATCTCTTTTTCAAACTCGTAAAGGTTATACGAAAAAGGAACCCCCTGGAGTCTCCTTTAAGCTCTTTTCAGACTCTCTAAACATGAAAAGATTTTCGAGTGATCTTTCTTTGTTTTACACTCCTTAAAAGGTTTGAAAGGGAATCTTGCGAGTGGTATTTTATCTGTTTTTCGACCTCATGAGACTAAAATTATGAAAAAGGACAACCCTGGAGTCATCTTTAAGTTCTTTTCAGACTCTCTAAACATGAAAAATCACCAAGTTTACCTTCTCTAGACTCGTTAAAAAAATCATACATTGAAGGGACCATATGGGACCGAACCCTTACTTCTTCCAGTTCGTTAAACAAAGGAAGAGGGACTTACCGAAGGTGAGTTATATCGAGCATGTTTTATCCTCCTCGAGCTCGTTAAATCAAAAGGAGGTGCTCGTCTATTTGGATGGGGGGGGAAATTGAAGAAAGAAAGCTAAGCATTTTTGGGAAAATTACAGGTCACTCTTACAGTCGCCCTTGAACACGACACGTTGTCTTTGCATACATTTTAATCCACTAAACCTCTGCACTGAACCAATCCTTTGAGTTTCTTTACTCCTTTGGGTCACCTGACGAAAGTCACAGTATCCACTGCATCATCATGTTTTGGTCCATGCCATGTTTCTATTGTTGTGCCTTAGTGTTCAAGGGAAGTATCTGCCTCAAGAGTCAACCATCAAAAATATCTTGTTTCAATACCTGTGTCAATCCATGTTCATTTGATCTACCAATTTACATCTTTGTGTCAATTTTGTGTCATTGATGGGGGATACATCAAGGCCCTCCTACGATGAGTCTATTCATGTTGACTTCAACACATTATCCGGGAACTAGACTTAGAAACCAGTTAGTACCTTGGGACCTACATGCCTCAATAGTAGGAATCCTCGCTTCCGACAATGGGTTTACATCATTGACCCCTGATCGGATGATTCCACAGATGTTCGACTTCATCTCATCTATTCACATTCGTTGGAATTTACTAGGGTACCTTGGGAATCATTGACATCAATGGTGATTTCCCTCACACTTGTTAACGGTTTACCTCATTGACCTGTAATCAAGTGGTTTCTTCCATGTTCGACATCAGGACATCTATTCGCATGGTTAGATTCGTACTACATCGGGATCGGTAGGAAGACCCTGGGTTGAGTAATCACTCTATTATGCACTTTTCCCAGGTTGGGACAGAGTTTCTCTTGAATATTGACACATATACTGTCACATAGATCCACTTTTTATTGGTCTATGGCTATGTATTTTCATCTCGTAGATCCACTTTGTATTTTTTTGTGGCTACAATCAGTTCATGTCATGGAAGTATAGATCCACATTGTATCTTTGGTGGCTATACTTTTCGTTAATATAATTATGGATCCGCAGTGTATCTTATGGAGGCCATACCTTGAAAGTCTTTATCACTCAAGTATAGGTATGCCTGCCTTGGGTTTGAAACATGTCATAATGTTTGTTTGATGGTTGTGTGCATTTTTTGCCAGGTTCTCTGAGTCCACACCCTTGCTCGAAAAAGTCTACAAAGTACTTCAGTCATCAGTTTTTGTCTTTTATCTTCACACTTTGGGGGGAAATCTGTTACACATCAAAATTACTCACTTCAATGATGACCTATTGTCGTCATTACAAGTGTCGCAAGTGTCACAAGTGTCGCAGAAAACATACAGTCATCCTTCCCATGTAGTGTCTCAAATGACATCACAAGGAACACTTGAAGACACCCTCAAAGACTGGTTAATGAAGAAGAAATCATTTGATGAAGAGTACAAAGATTTTTCCATGAAAAATACCACTTAAAAATGAATTTTGAAGGCCAACGCTCCCCTACCCACTATCAGGGAGTGTCATCGCTCCTTGACCTTCTTTGGAGGAGCGTTGGGATTTTTTAAGGAAATTTTGGGCAGCGCTCCCCTGTCCACTATCAGGGAGTTCCAAATCTCCTTGCCCTCCTTTGGGGGAGCGTTGCAACACTCTGTACCCCATTCTAGGGGAGCGTTGGTCTGTTTGAGGAAATCTTGGGTTGTTTAGGAAAATCAGAAAAAAATCCCCCTCATCTCTAGAGTTGGTTAGATTTGAATATAAGGTCAAGGATGGATCTTAGGGTAGATCCACAACTAATGGAGAAGGATCCTCAACCTATCCCAAGAATGTCTAAGGTGGTTGGGTCTCTCCAAGCTTATATAAGGAGGCCTTCTCATGGTGAAGGCATGGAGAGATTGAGAGATACCTAACTTATGCTCTCATGAGAAGTGGTATTGAGAGGACATTGAAGGCATCAAACTTATGATCTCATAAGGGAGATAATTAGTAAATCATATTCATTTTGTTGTTAGAAATAAGTTAGAATGACTTATTTCTAACAACAAAATGTATAAAAGTTTTTAAATATAGTCAAAATAAATACAAGCATGGTGCTTTTATACATAAACCTCACTGTGTCAATATATTATTTCATTATATAAAACAAAAGACTTAGCAAAAACTCACTAGTACGTCATTTTGGACAAAATTTTGGGAAATGGAATATATATATATATATATATATATATAGATAGATAGATAGATAGATAGATATTTGAATGGGTCATTCTCCACAAGCTAAGCTAAGCTAACTAGACTCCATTTTTCGACAACCCATTAGCAATCCCGTTCTTTTATCAATTTCCTTGATCTCCCCCAATAAGGGGCAAAATTCCTCATTAAATATTCATGTTCATCTATTTAATGACAAGTAAAGAGCTCCCATATACTTCAGAGACACCATGTTTTGCATTTAGAGTGAGAGTCAATTTTAGAGCCATTAATTTTGCATGGTTGTTTGACGCTTGACCTATTCCTATTTGAACTTTATAGGGTGAGAATCCTTTCGAAATATTATTCGCCTAGCACCACTTATTGGAGGATTATCGTGAGCGGATCCATTTAAATATGACCAGCACCAGACTTATCTATATTCTCCACAATGATCTGTTTGAGAGGCTGGGTAGTTTTTATTTATTTGAAATTGGATAGAATATTAAGCCCTTGAACAACACATTAGGCTAGAATTATAAACATGTCTTCAAAGAGATTAGCATTCTTGGCTATCCAAATGCCCCAAGCAATTATTAGTGATAATGTTCTAAAGTCCTTAACATTTTCATTTCACACCAACACCTTAGTCCTACTTCAATAGAGTCCTCGTTCCAAACTTCCTTCCACACATGTTTTGAATATGCATAGGACATAATGAGATAAAAATTGGTTTCTTCATTTTCTTTGCATAGGGAACACCTCCTAAGAGCTTGTTTATTCTGTTTTTGAAGAATATACTAGGTTACCTCTTTGTTATTGAGTAGTAACCACATAAATATGCAAGATTTGAAAGAGATTTAAACCTCGACGCCTTCTTCCAACACCACATATAAGCCCCCATATCACCTTGAGAGCCTTATAACCTTCCTTAGGTGTGTATATACCCAATGTATTCAATTACCAAATCATGGTATCCTCCTCATGTTTTGTCTTGACATGGATGAATCTAAGCTTTGAAATAGAATTCTCCCAAATGTCTTCATCCTCGCCTATGAAGCCCATTTCCTTTCCATGCAGCCATTCTTGATTCCAAATTGTAGCATCCTCTATTTCTCAAGAACTGTATGTGATGGAAGTATAAAACCATCCCCATAGCCAATTCAAGGGTTCTCCCCCACTTTAACCTTTGACCCACAACCAAATTTCCACAAGCCAATTTCCAACCGAAGGGAATTCTAGAACCACTACTTTACATGTGGCAAAGGCATTGTGAATACTTTTCATGGGATTTCTAATACAATCTTCAAAAGAGTTAGGAGAGATGTATTTCTACCTCACCACTTGACTCCAAAGCCTCTTCCCTTGAATAAGCCTCCAAACACTTTTTGTTGTTAATTCCTTAGAATAAAGAAAATTAATTTTTAAGCTCCACCCCACCTAAATCTTTTGGAAAAAACTATCCTTTTCAAATTTACTAGTGGAATCCCTTTCTTTTCTCTACAACCTAACCAAATAAATATAAAACCTATTCATCTAAGTACTTCCAGCACACCTTTATGAATCTAATATAATGACATCCAATAAACATGAATTATTTCTGGAATGGCTTTAACCAACACAACTCTTCCACCAACGATTACACCAACCATTTAATCTATTTTCCACCTTTGAAATTGGTCAAAGACAATCCCTCTTCAAGTAGTCATTTGGTTTTAAAATAAACCTTAAGTATTTTATCTTGTCCTCCGTCTCAATTTAATGATATGGGAATAATTGAGAGATATAAACCATGCCTTCTTCAGAGAGTCCCACAAAAGATACATAAGACTTCTCAACATTTGTCTACATACTTGTAGCAATGTAGTAGAGATCTATAATTTCATTTAGTCTATATGCATCACTCCTAGATCCATCAAAAAATATTAGCATGTCATATATGAGTAAAAGGTTAGATAAACAACATGAACCACCAATTTCTATACATTTGAAGCTTCCACAACTCTTAGCCTCCTTCAAAGCCTTACTTAGTTCTTCTGCCACAATCAAGAAAGGGAGGGATGAAAGAGGGAATAATTTACTTAACCCCCTTTCAATCCTAAATAATTATGTGGCTGGCCCATTTATCGATACAGAGAAAGAAATTGAAGTGACACAATTCATTACTCAATTCACAAAAGGAAAAAAAATCCTAGATGGATGAACATTAGTCTCAAATACAACCACACCATGTCATAGCCTTGGATAATTCAACCTTTATCACCATTTATTTTAGCTTCTTAGCTTTTATAGTATGTACATCATCTTGGGCTAACTCAACTACCTCATAATTTTCCTTCCTTCCAAAAATCCAAATTATTCATTGGAGATAGTGTTAGACAACAACCTTTTTACCCTTATAGAAATTATCTTTGTAATAATATTATAAATGTGGTTACAAAGAGAAATAGGCCTATATTTTCAAAAGAAGTAGGATTATTTGATTTTGGTATTAATGCTAAAAAAGTGGAATTATAATTTTCTACAATCTTACTAGATAACCTCAATTCCTTGATGACCTTCCTCAGATCCTCTTCATTAATATAAAAATGAATAGGAAAAACTCCATTGGCAGATCCATGACTTCTATCTTTTTGAAATCTAGGAAGAATAGTTAGCAATTCCTTCTTTTCTACCTTCTCCATTAGCCTTCGGTTTTCTTGAACATTTACAAAACTAGGGAAGAAAAGTGTTACTCTAACCACCTTTACAAGTATAGCTCTACCATCATCCTTCTAAATACTCTCAAAATGTTCTACTCCAACCTTAGCAATATCCTTACACCGGTAGCCACCAATACATCAATCTTCTCAATCCTCCACAAAATATTAATGCTTTCCTATGATTGACATGTTGCTGAAAAAAATAATGTTTTCATCTCCAAAATGAAGCCACATAGCTCTACTTTTTAATTTCCAAGCTACTTCCTTATCAAGTAACAATTTTCTCTTCTTCCTTTTTCTTCCAAGGAATAGACTTCTACTTTTGATTCCTTTAAAAGAAATCCAAAACCATCACTATTATAAGACTCCTCTAATTTTTCCTCCACTTCTATAAGGGCTCCTTCATCCCTTTCCTTTTTCACAAGATACCACTTAATAGAAGATTGTTTAACCTTTTCTAGATTTTTTTCATGAATAGCAACAAATTCCCTTAATGAACCATCAAAAGTATCCCAAATATATTTCACCTTCTTGACATAGTCTTCCTCCCTCAGCCACCCTAGATTAAATATAAATGGACTTGATGGTTTTCTTTCAATTGGAGCCAATTCAAGAAAAATTGGGAGGTGATCATAATCCCCCTCCAGAATTGGCCCATTATCTAATTATTAAATGATCATCGATCCATGGCTTAGACAACAAAAAATTGTCCAACCTTTTAGTTATTCTCTCTTCACTTGTTCTTTTATTCCTCCATGTAGGGGTTAATTTTACAGGCTCAATATCAACCAACCTTGAGTCTTATAACTTCCTCAAGATATATATCGAGAGGGATTTTACCTAGGATGCTAGACCCAAATCTATGAAACCCCCAATGAGAAATTTAGGCCTCCCCTAAAGACTGTAATCCCTTGGTTAATCCATCCCCAACTGCAAACTTTGTCCCAATAAGAAACTTTGTCAATGTAAATCCCATAAATGTTCAATATAGTTATCTTCTTCCCTAAATACTAGAAATATAAAGCAATACCTATCATAAATAAAAAGACCAACATTTATTCCAAGCTAGGGTTATTTTCCTCCAACCCAACAAAATCTCCCTAGACCCACCCTAGAATCAATGAACATAAAATCCTACCACCCTAGCATTTTTTCCAACTCAAAGACAACTCCCCGCCATAGACATAATTTCTTGCATAAAAAACACAAAAGGAATATCAACTTCCACTACCCTTTTTAGAGCTATCATTTTGGAGGGCTATACATTCCCTTGCAATTTAGGGTTAATAAAATCATTTATTACCCTCTATAGGGGTATGGATTTCTCTAAGGACCCCTTCCAAAGATATTTTAGTTCATATCAAGACCTCGCTACACTTTTTTTCTATTTTTTGTGCCAAAGATATACAATATTTCCTTCCTCTCACATTACCCTAACCCTTTTCCATCAATTTGGTTCAATCCTATTTCAATGCCTCCTTCAAAAAACAATCCATATTCTTTCTTAGGTCATAGATTATGCATATAGTCTTCCTCCTTATCACCCTTAATAGATAACATGAGATCCTCCTTATCATCACTCAAACTCATAAAATAATCAAAAGCTGAGAGGTACCTTGCAATCTTTCCTAAAATATTAGGCAAGTTACTCATAGGGGATTGTTTCCTATCCCTAATCCCAAATAAACCCTTTAATAAATCACCCTTATTGTTACACATCAAAATTACTCACTTCAATGACGACCTATTATCGTCATTACAAGTGTCGCAAGTGTCACAGATAGCATATAGTCATCTTGCCCATGTTGTGTCTCGAATGACATCACAAGGAACACTTGAAGACACCCTCAGAGATTGGTTAAAGAAGAAGAAATCATTTGATGGAGAGTACAAAGCATTTTCCATGAAAAAAACCACTTAAAAATGAATTTTGAAGGCCAACGCTCCTTGACCTTCTTTGGGGGAGTGTTCAAGCACTCTATGCACCCTTATGGGGGAGCGCTGGGATTTTTTAAGGAAATTTTGGGAAGTGCTCCCCTGTCCATTTTTAGGGAGTTCCAGTGCTCTTTTTCGTCCTTTGGCGGAGTGTTTCAGCACTTTGTACCCAATTCTGGGGGAGCGTTGGGTTGTTTGAGTAAATCTTGGGCCATTGAGGAAAATTAGGGAAACATCCCCCTCATCTTTGGAGTTGGTTGGATTCGAATATGAGGTCAAGGCTGGATATTAGGGAAGATCCACAACTAATGGAGAAGGATCCTAAACCTATCCCAATAATATCTAAGGTGGTTGGGTCTCTCCAAGATTATATAAGGAGGCCTTCTCATGGTGAAGGCATGGAGAGATTGAGAGATGTCTAACTTATGATCTCATGAGAAGTGGTATTGAGAGGACATTGAAGGCATCAAACTTATGATCTCAAAAGGGAGATCATCAGTAAAGTATATTCATTTTGATTGTGGATTATTTGAGCAAAGGGTTGGACAAGGAGAGCTGGAAGAGGTTGATGCAGCTTCATCAAAGGTCTATAAGTATTGATATATAGTTCTCATTAATACATGTTCTTGGCATGTTTCTTTCAAGGTTTTGTATGCCTACATGAACTTGTCTTTGATAGATAGAACTAGTTTTGTATTAATCATGGTAGAATAGGAAGTTGTTTTGTCTTTGTTTTTATTGGATTGCAGGACTTGTTGAAGAGCTTGGGGGTCAAGGCTCAACTTGGACTGGGCAAGGACAAACATCAACAAAAAGGTACATTATTCTTTATTTTCTCTATTTGATTGACTTAGATAGGTTTAAAAGGATGTCAATGACCAAAGTTATCACCTTTATGTCTTGATCTTAGAGATTTAGGGTTCAAGAGGAAATCCACTTGTCCACAGGGGGATTTTCCTACATCAGAAATTGGCGACTCCACTGGGGATCGAAGCTTTCAGTTTTGGTTTCCTTCCTTGGTCTTGTTTTTGGCCTTTGCTCACTTTATATCTTATTCATGTTGTGTCTTTGATTCGTATATGTGTTGTTTTCCCTTGGATTCATTTTATACACACTCAATTTATGGATTTCCTGAGTTTTTTTTAGTTCTGGGCAATTTTTTGGTCTTCTGAGAGCCCAACGCTCCTCTGCCTCTACAACCAGAGCATTGGCACTCCCTTGCACCCTCCCACAAAGCGTTGCAATGATCTGGTGCACTTGACACTAGAGCATTGATCTTTTTTCTGTAAAAACCTTATGGGGAGTTGATCTTTGAGTCCATTTTTGTTGATTTCACCTGCTCAAGATTACTACCATCTCAGTGTGTCCTTTTTTAGCCTCCAACTATTTGATTTCTAAGGATTGATGATGTTTTGTTTGGATTTTTGACATCTATTTTCCTTTCTTTGAGTCACTCTTCTTCCTTAAGATTGTAGTCGATCTACTTCTTTCTTCTCATTTATCTGATTGAATGAAAGTTGTTGTAAGGAAATTCAAAGATCTATTCACTATTTTATTTTGATCTTTGAGGTCTTTTCTCCAAGAATTTACTCCTGTTTGAATTTGGTTTTCTTTTTGTTTCTTGTTTGGTCACAACGAGGGTGTGTTTTGTTTGTGTGAAGTTTTCTTTCGATTGCTTAAATCTCACAGATCTTGAAGTCTGGTTAACATAGGAAGCTTTACATCAAACTAATTATCAATCACATATAAACAAAAGGATATTTTTTCATGTTTTGTTTTTGGATATTGAAACCAATTTCTGAACATTTTAGCATTGTATTGGATTCTTAATTGAGGACTATGGCATGAGGTCATTGCATATTAGTGTTTGAAAGTGAAAAGAAAATCCTTTTCCTTCCCTTAAATAGACATTCATTGAAAGAAAAGACTGCTTATCATTTCTTATGCATGTTTTGGGAATTGAGTCCTAATATCATTGGTTTTCACTCTCATACACCTCTAAGTAAACAACAACCTTAAAATCAAGCATTAAACTAAAATTTATTAGACTTTTTTACATTTTTGTTAGCAAACCTAAATTAGCTTAAGGTGTAGGGATTTGGAATAGGTTGAATGGATAACTTTCCAAAGATACCAAACAAACTTAGCATCTTGCGATAGGGAGAGCAAATCCAATTCTCGTATCAGCTTACTAGGATCCCCCTCTCTATTAAGCCCTAATATTGGCTCATTACCTCTTAATTGGGGCATATAATTTTAGTAATGTTATTTTATTTATGTCGGCTTTAGGCCATTAGTTGTAATTATACCTCCTAGTCTCCTATATATACCAAGGAGACATTTTCATTTTGAATCATCTTGTACTTGA
>JZKD02S0485719.1:108219-135426 GCA_000966675.3 Picea glauca | reverse complement strand
AAAGGAGGTTGCCCCCTCGAAGAGGCTTATTATCTGAAATTATCTCTTTTTCAAGGCATTGAGTACTTTTTCTGAGGTTTTTCTATGCTATATTGATGTTTGGTTCTTAACACTCTCACACAGGGGTTACATACGAGGTCATGTTCGGGAGAGTTATGGAGATTATCCCTTCGTGGTTTAACCGTTCGTAGTAGTCAGATCATATATTGTGGGTTCTTCTTGAGGCTCAACTGTCTTCATTTGGTATCGGTGCTTCGTTAACTCTGAATCTGTTCAGGGTCCTCTGGATTTCTACTGATCCACTTGTCCTCAGTTCTCTTGAAGGATTTCGAACTTGTTATCCTACCCATATGTTCGAACTGGATTGTTGATTGTACCCCCGCAGGGCTGACTGTGAGTTGGCTACCTTAGTATCCATAATCTTCAGGGTCTTACACAAGGTGACGGTGAAGGGAAGTCTCACTGTACCTAGAACAGACGTTGGTCAAACTCACTCGGGCTCCTTGGAGGGTAAATCCACAATTATTTTGTGGAATATTGCACCAAGGCGTAATTCCATTAAGAAGTTCACCTACATAACTGATCCACCCACTCTATCCCTGTCCCTTCCTATATTGATCTCGCGATGTTGGATTTCATCACCAACTAGTGGTTTCATTGTGGGAAGTTTTGTTTGATTGTTTTCTTTTTAGATTCATATCATGTGTTGTTTTACTTAGTGGACCTTGGGTCAAGTTAGTGTTAATGGAATCAACACCTGGGAGTACTAATGGAGGAAACCCTTGTCCCAAGGAACCTTCCACTTTTCCTTCTTTTGGAAACATTCGTCCTCTGTACATTGCCACACTAAGTCTTCCGGGACTCACCATCAGATTACCGGTTTGGTTTCTCCCCTCTCCAGTGATATTGAATATTTCCAGTTCTTTAGCTACACCTAATACTTCAGATGTCAGTACACCACCCACACATCAATCTCATGTTGAATTTTCTCCTTCTTCACCCATTAAGTCTCCTTCCCTTTCTCCTTCTTCGCCTAGTGAAAGATCTAAAGCAAGTAGCCAGGTTGATAAGAAGAAGAAGAAACAGAAAGAGAAGAAGAAGAATAATAAGAACCCAAAAGGGACCTAGCCTCCAACTACGTCAGATGTTGGATCCAAGAAACCAGCTACTGTTAATAGTACTGGGAGTGTTGATGAGGTCAATAACATTAAAATGAAGAATCTGAAACCCAAATTCCTTTGCAGTCTTTGTAAGGGTGACCACTTTCGGAGGGATTGCCATGGTCTTAGAAATGTGGTCCTCCACGTCATTGGACCCTGATCGACATGTTGGTGACACCTCGTCAAATAGTGATATTAAGGTTGGTAAGAAGAAGACAACTGTCAAATTTCCTTGTATGTTATGCGAAGGTGATCATTATTCTAACCTTTGTCCTCATATGGATGAGGCTTCTTCTCTTTTGGAAAAGCTTCAACTCCCAACTGGTTATCGTAAGATTTCCCCCAACCCATCGTTACTTGATGGAATGTTCAATCTAGTTCCATCCCCAGTCAGTCCGGTTGATCAGGGGATCAATCTAGTTTCATCCTCGGCTGAACCACTAACCAAAGTAGTTGATCCAGTTTCATCATCGATCATCCCCACTTTTCATCTGAAAAGTGAAACCCAAGTGACTGATCCAATTGTGTCATTGATCAGTCCCACCCTTCATCTGAAGAATGCCAACATGGTCAATCCCACTCCTCCTCTGACAAGTTCCAAAGTGGTTGCATTGGTCCCTTCATCGGTCAATCTAGTTGATCATGTCATTAATCTGGTCACGTCCTTAGTTGAACCTGTTGACAAAGTGGTTGATCTGATCCCATCTTCGATCGATCTCTCTCTCTCTCGTTAGAGAGTGCCACCCAAGCGGTCGATCAGTTTCCACGTATCAACCCCATTATCCCCTTGGAGACTGAAACCCAAGTGGTCAATTTGATGTCATTATCAATCGATCCTACTCTCCAACTAGAGAATAAACTCCATTTTGCCCACATTTTTCTCATTCATACAGAATCTACCGTGTTGGGGGGCATTCCTCCCTCTCTTGTGAAACCCCCTCCAAGTAATGAGGCCATTCTTTTTTATTAGGGTGTGCTAACTAGACCTCGTTTTCCCTCTCACATTCCCTTCAAGATTGCAATACAGGTTTGTGGTCGGGACGTTCCTCATTCTTTGATAGATGAAGGTTCGTATGTTAGTATTTTTTCCTCTATTGCTTGGCAAGATTTGGGTTATCCTCATCTTGTGCGAGTTACCCAGACTATGTTCTCTTTTAGTAGAAGAACCAATCACCCTTTAGGGATCCTTCCCCAATTTCCCATAACTTTGAGAGTGAAAACTGTCTTTATTGATGTTATGGTAGTCCAAGAACCCTTGGATTTCGATTTACTCCTTGGGAGAGATTATTTATATGCCATGAAAGCTATTGTGTCCACTCTCTTTCATGTGATATCTTTCCTCGTGATGGAATAATGGTGACTATTGATCAAATTTCATTCGTTGGCCCTGACTTGACCATCAACCCAATGACCTCCCTAAACTGGTCTTATATGAAGTCGGTATCAACCCTTCCACAGGTCAATTATGTGGCGTTGTCTCCCATGACTTCAACTTCCAATGACTTAGATCTGATAGTTGACATGGTGATATCTTAGGTAGAGATATTGGAGCCTAATCTCCTTACCCCTGTTGCAGCCCTCGACATGTGTTCCTTCCAGAGCATTGTTCTTCCATCCAGTAAAGATCTCTTGGAAGCCATGACTGATTTTTATCCCTTGACATGGTTTCATTCTAGAGCGTTATCCTCTTGGAAGCCATGATCAAGAAGAGTCCATGAGCATAGTTTCTCTTCTCTGTGGAAATATCGTTAAAAAATGAAACAGAGGCAACGAGCATAGTTTCTCTTCTCTATATCAAGATCATTAAAAAATGAAACAGAGGCTATGAGCATAGTTTTCCTCTCTGTAGAAAGCTCGTTAAAAAATGAAACAGAAATCTAGGGATTGAACCCAGAGCCCTAAGCATAGTTCTTTTCCTGCATCAAGCTCGTTAAAAAATGAAACAGTCACATCTCCCATCAGGTTGAGTCTTTCATTATATCTTGTAGATGTCAAGTCGAGTCTTTCGTTAGGTCTCGTTTTTTAACCTTCATTTCATCCACCTGTATCCTTTTTCTCCATCTAGTACAAAAATTGGTGACAAACTCAAAGTCGGTGAATGATTTGAAGCTTGGGGGGCATGTATCCAGCCTTTGATTATCTTTCTGGAGTCATGCCACTAGATTTTCAAGCTGGGGGTAGACTACCAACCATCCATGGGTATCCCAACCTTTGGAAATTACATTGGGAATTTACAAGCATAGTTTAATTTTGTTTCAAGCTTGTTTCAAAATGAAACCAATAGCGAGCTTAGTCTTAGTTCGTTCTCATGCTCGAAAAAAACACGAGAACACACCGAGTAAATTTTTATCTCTTTTTCAGAATCGTAAAGGTTATACGAAAAAGGAACCCCTTGGAGCCTCCTTTAAGCTCTTTTCAGACTCTCTAAACATGAAAAGATTTTCGAGTGATCTTTCTTCCTTTCACACTCCTTAAAAGGTTTGAAATGCCATCTTGCGAGTGGTATTTTATCTCTTTTTCGGCCTCGCAAGACTAAAATTATGAAAAAGGACAACCCTGGAGTCGTCTTTAAGTTCTTTTCAGACTCTCTAAACATGAAAAATCACTGAGTTTATCTTCTCTGGACTCGTTAAAAAAATCATACATTGAAGGGACCATATGGGACCGAACCCTTACTTCTTCCAGTTTGTTAAACAAAGGAAGAGGGACTTACCGAAGGTGAGTTATATCGAGCATGTTTTATTCTCCTCAAGCTCGTTAAATCAAAAAGAGGTACTCGTCTATCTAGATGGGGGAAAAAAATGAAGGAAGAAATCTAAGCAGTTTTGGGAACATTACTGGTCACTCTTACAATCTCCCTTGAATACGACACTTTGTCTTTGCATACATTTTAATCCACTGAACCTATGCACTGAACCAATCCTTTGAGTTTCTTTACTCCTTTGGGTCACCCGACGAAAGTCACAGTATCCACTGCATCATCATGTTTTGGTCCATGCCATGTTTATCTTGTTGTGCCTCAGTGTTTAAGGGAAGTATCTGCCTCGAGAGTCAGCCATCACAAATATCTTGTTTCAATACTTGTGTCAATCCATGTTCATTTGATCTACCAATTTACATCTCTGTGTCAGTTTCATGTCATTGATGGGGGATACATCAAGGCCCTCCTGCGACGAGTCTGTTCTTGTCGACTTCAACACATTATCCTGGAACTAGACTTAGAAACCAGTTAGTACCTTGAGACCTGCATGCCTCAATGATAGGACTCCTCGCTTACGACAATGGGTTTACATCATTGACCCCTGATCGGATGATTCCACAGATGTTCGACTTTGGCTCATCTATTCACATTTGTTGGAATGTACTAGGGTACCTTGGGAATCATTGACATCAATGGTGATTTCCCTCGCACTTGTTAACAGTTTACCTCATTGACCGGTAATCAAGTGGTTTCTTCCATGTTTGACATCAGGACATCTAATTGCATGGTTAGATTCGTACTACATCGGGATCGGTAGGAAGACCCTGGGTTGAGTAATCACTCTATTATGCACTTTGCCTAGGTTGGGACAGAGTTTCTCTTGAATATTGACACATACACTATCACATAGATCCACTTTGTATTGGTCTATGGCTATGTCTTGTCATCTCGTAGATCCACTGTGTGTTTTTTCGTGGCTACAATCAGTTCATGTCATGGAAGTATAGATCCACATTGTATCTTTGGTGGCTATACTTTTTGTTAATATAATTATGGATCTGCAGTGTATCTTATGGAGGCCATACCTTGAAAGTCTTTATCACTCAAGTATAGGTATGTCTTCCTTGGGTTTGAAACATGTCATAATGTTTGTTTGATGGTTGTGTGCAGTTTTTTCCAAGCTCTCTGAGTCCATACCCTTTCTCGAAAAAGTCTACAAAGTACTTTAGTCATCATTTTATGTCTTCTAACTTCACACTTTGGGGGGCAATCTGTTACACATCAAAATTACTCACTTCAATGATGACCTATTTTCGTCATTACAAGTGTCACAAGTGTCGCATTTTGACCACAAGTGTTGCAAGTGTCGCAGACAACATACAGTCATCTTTCCCATGTCGTGTCTCAAATGACATCACAAGGAACACTTGAAGACACCCTCAGAGACTAGTTAGTGAAGAAGAAATCATTTGATGAAGAGTACAAAGTTTTTTCCATGAAAAAAACCACTTAAAAATGAATTTTGAAGGCCATCGCTCCCCTACCCACTATCAGGGAGTGTCAACGCTCCTTGACCTTCTTTGGGGGAGCGTTCTAGCACTTTGTGCACCCTTCTGGGGGAACGCTGGGATTTTTTAAGGAAATTTGGGGCATTTCTCCTCTGTCCATTGTTAGGGAGTGCCAAATCTCCTTGCCCTCCTTTGGGGGAGCGTTGAAACACTCTGTGCCCCATTCTGGGGGAGCATTGGGTTGTTTGAGGAAATCTTGGGTTGTTGAGGAAAATCAGGGAAAAATCCCCCTCATCTCTGGAGTTGGTTAGATTCGAATCTGAGGTCAAGGATGGATCTTAGGGAAGATCCACAACTGATGGAGAAGGATCCTCAACCTATCCAAAGAATCTCTAAGGTGGTTGGGTCTCTCCAAGCTTATATAAGGAGGCCTTCTCATGGTGAAGGCATGGAGAGATTGAGAGATACCTAACTTATGATCTCATGAGAAGTGGTATTGAGAGGACATTGAAGGCATCAAACTTATGATCTCATAAGGGAGATAATTAGTAAAGAATAATCATTTTGATTGTGGATTATTTGAGCAAGGGGATGGACAAGGAGAGTTGGAAGAGGTTGATGCAACTTCATCAAAGGTATGTAATTATTGCTATCTAGTTCTCATTAATACATGTGCTTGGCCTGTTTATTTCAAGGTTGTGTATGCCTACATGAACTTGTCTTTGATAGATAGATCTAGTTTTGGATTAATCATGGTAGCATAGGAAGTTGTTTTGTCTTTGTTGTTATTGGATTGCAGGACTTGTTGAAGAGCTTGAGGATCAAGGATCAACTTGGACTGGGCAAGGACAAACATCGACAAAAGGTACATTCTTCTTCCTTTTCTCTATTTGATTGACTTAGCTAGGTTTAAATGGATGTCAGTGACCAAAGTTAGCACCTTTCTGTCATGATCTTAGATATTTAGGGTTCAAGAGGAAATCCACTTGTCCGCAGGGGGGATTTCCTACAACACTTATGCCAAATAGTACAGAACTTAACAAAATTATTTGACCAAGACCTAAACACTAATTGTGATAGAGAGGTGAAAAAGATTAAGGGTAGCCAAGTTCTTTAAGTGATTACTAGACTTAGATGGTGATGTTCCAAAGGCATATATCTCATTCAATTACACCGAATGTAGAGTTGTGGTCATACCTCATGAGTAGGGATAACACACTCTATGTAAAACCCTATGGACTTCTCTACCAAACTGACCTTTTTCATCCTATACCCTTGATTAACTTGAGGAGAATGTTCATGTTCGATAGCCAAAAATTTTGGAGAAAGGTGCATCTTGACATTACCGACAACATAAATTTTCTCTCACCGCATCCCATTTCTGACCCTTTTTTTCCAAGGGGGGAGACTATAATCCATTGTCATATGGTTGTAGGAATGGTGCAGGGGCATCTAAATGGAACTCTTACATAATATAGAATCTGTCCAAACTCAAAATCGCCCTTCTTTAGAATCGTACTTTTCGCAAGACCTTCCTTCGTGTCAAAACCTACAGATATATGAGAAATGGTAATTAAACTAACATCATGAAATCAGAAGTCTACCTCATAGTAATGATCGAGTGCATTCCCAATTTATCTAAACACATTAATTGACCAAAATTCAATTGGAAGGCCAAGGAGTTTATCCCATATCAGTGTTATGTCATGTCAATACTCTTAGATTTGGAATAAAAAAGTAGAGTCAATTTCTTGAGAGTTAATGGATTCAAATCCCATTTCCAACATGAAACTAAAACTCTCTCTACACCTATCACTGAATGGAAAATTAAATCCATCGAACCCTTGGAGAGGATATAAAACATTGGAGTATAACCTAAAAAGGGTTCCCAATTTGATATAATACATTTTCTAAGAGACCTCTCTCATGATCTCCTTCATCTAACCACATGTACCATTTTAGACATGGATACAACCTTTTTCATTATAATTTCCTCATCAAGAACAAGACTCATCGGACCACTTTATGTTTTAACACAATTGTTTGTATTGTGATCACATCATACTCAATCCCCACTGGAAGGCCTATAGGAGTCACACTTCCCTCAAGCGGTTGGTTACTCGCCAACTTGTGGAGTCTTACGACTTCTAGAAAAAATTTCCAAACTCCCACCACACAAAACTTCCAAATCTAGATATGACCCTACAAAAATAGTGTTAAAACCCTAAAACTCGCTAGATATAAAACCTTAAATCTCACCATTCGTAAGAGAAATTTGAGAGTTTCCTAGGCTCTACATGTAACCAGAATGGGGAAAAGACTATAGCAATGAGGTATACTTAGACAGATTATTTTCACAATGAATATGTACTTGCCTAAAATTGTTACCAAAACCAAAAGCGTCACCCAAGATCTTTCCACCTTGGCTTTTAATCGTAGATCTAGAACCCACTACTTATGCAATTTTAACACTTGAGTACTTCTCATCTGAGGATCCAATTAATGGGATGTTAGATCCTAAATCCACACCTACAAACAATTATTTTTCCATTTTCTCCAAAACTTCAACAGTGTCTTCTTCCAATAGCTTCACCCCCAAGGAAGATCCCTTGTTAGACCCTATAGAATTTGGGCTAGGAGGTATACACACATGAGGTGAAGCTGAAATGTGGTGCCCTTCATACGGATATTTAGAGTAATCTACTAGATCTAGTTCAATTTTGACCAAACCCTAGCAAAAAACATTCCCATGTGTGTCACCAATTACTTTCAAGTTACTCCATTTGACCATTAACATATCAATTATAACCATTTTTACCTTTTTTTAAATAAAATTTGTATTTAAATTTAATAAAATTGATTTTGAAAATCTAACATGATATTTAAACCACTTACACTTTCTTCACACACACACACACATATGCTAATCATCATCATCATACTTGATTGGTTTTCTTTAGAAATTTATTTTTATGCTCGAGAAGATTACAGAGAATGTTTCTTAAATCGTGATAGTTCTCCTAAATTAAAAAAATTAGGAAAAATAATGTTATCAAATATTTTGAAATCAAATTTTAATATAAACTTAAATAAAATATTTTAAGAGAAATAACAAATGAAAACATCGATTAAATAACAATATTTTGTATACAAAATGATAATTAATTTATGCCATATTCTTTTTTCTTTTCAATTTTTATTTAATCAAAAAATTAATTCAAGGTATTGAATTATTTAACAATATTAATTATAATGATTTTTCCAATTTAACTAAAACACAATTTTCTTCTTTAAAATTTCATCTCTCTTCTACATTAACGTTAATTTATCTTAGTCAATTGGATCTGGATTGGGTGGTTGAGAGGAATGAACGTAACCTTCCCCACCTATGTTAAATTCCCACAAATGACATGTTTATCATTTAATGAATATATTGTTTTCACTCTCATCGGGTGTAAGGGATGAGAGGTAGTGGAGGGGGATCCACCTATCCCCTCACAATACACCTAGAATTCAATTTCTATTATGTCTATATGTGGAAGTATGAAAGGATAAATATGGATGTTTCATGGTTTGGTACCTTCAACCCTACAACCACGCATGCAAACTCATGCCATGCAATCACCATTATGAGGACGGAAGAGAGGGCATTAAGATGGAATTTGCTAAGTTTGTGAGGAACACAAATCTTACTCAAGCAATCCCTAATTCTTAATATGGGGACACTTTATGTGGATCCTCTAGTGCCATAATACCTCTAGCTACCCTTCTCAATGGATGGTCAATAACCTTCTCATTTCGATGATATTTTTTCTAGATTGTTGGTGGATGTTCCTCTGAATTCTCGAGTCACTCTTGCAATATTGGAAATATCCCTACATATTTATTTACAAGTAGATTTTGGAGAGGATTTGAGCTACCTTTACTAATCAACAAGCCTTTGGGTAATGGTGGTAGCAATATATATGCCTACAGTTTGTTGGCATGGTCCATAACATTGAGTCGGAGGGTCGATGAGGGAATGCTAAATAAAATCAAGTAAACTTCTAACTAAGTGAAGGAAAGTTGAATTTATTTTTTATGTAACATGAAAGTTAAGATATTTCTTTGAATAAAATACATCTCTAACTATTAAATTGAGTAAAATATTTTTATAGCATTTTAATTGTTAAAAAACTGAGTTGCGAAAAACATCCATCACTAATGTCTCCAATTCTAATTAATGGTTTACCTCTTCCTTATCAACATTTCTAGGAAGGTTAAACAGTGCATATAGACATCTCAAAAAACGTGCTCTGAGTTGAAACCCTATCCTATGTTCATGGCTTCCTCGCCCTCTTCACAGCGGCCCCCTTCGGCCCATGATGAACTAGCCTTCAGATCTTTGGTTGTTGGCCTTGTCCCTTCGATTTCCAAACCCCGGCCATCGAAGTTTGTGAAACGCCTTGAGAATATCCCTGAAGTTGTTCTTCCTACCACGTCGGTTCATTCGATGGAGTTATCTCTATTTGAAAGGGGACTCGTAACTCAGTTCACCGGCCTTTGACCATCCCTGCGGGATATGGAGATATGGGCTAAGAAGAACTCGTGGGTTTTGATTAAAGGATGAATGACCCATTATTTTTGTGGACGTGGATTTTACACCTTCTTGTTTGAAACAAAGGAATATCATGACATTATATTCTGAGGAGACCCTTATTTATTCAACAATTGAGGCATGTATCTCAACAGATGGACTCGGACTTCAACCCCAAGCTCAATGTGAAAATGTGCCCTCAGTAGTTCCAGTATGCGTAAGACTTCCTTATCTTCCTCTTCATTGTTGGAACCCTGAATCTCTAAGAAATTTTGGGAATTCTTGAGGGAAATATAAAACTCAACAGAACCCAAGGGAAATATGTTTGCATGTGCTCGAATATGTGTTGAACTGGATTTAGAAAAGGGACTCCATGAAGTAATTCTGTTAAAACTAGATAACTGGAAACAAATTCAAAAGATGGATTATGAAAAACTTTCATTCAAATGCAAAGCATGCCATGAATATGGGCACTTTGTAAAAGATTTCCAAAAGGAATCCCCTTGGGCCACTACTACCCAATCTCTTGAGGACCAGTGGAAAATGGTAAAGAAGAAAATGGAGTGTGGGAGAGCCCCTCCCCCCACTTCCCAGAAGCCTTCTTCTTCTTCACTCCCTGCCTCTTCTCATGTCGGTCCTAGTACCTTGGTGCCCCTTATATAGTCAGTTTTTGTAGCAGACCCACCCCTTTCTCCTCCCTCTAACCCTATCATCCCCCTGTCATATTCGCCCCCCCAAGCTCTAGAATATAAACCTTTCCTTATTTCTCCTAACTCCTTTTAGGTTATGACACATTCCTTTTTGTTCTTCATTGAAGTGGTTTCTCCTTTTGTAAAACCTTCAGGCTCTAATTTCCCTCCAAAATCTCTCTTGACAATCCCTTCCTACCCGATCATGTTGGTAGATTCTCAGGAATTTCAATCTCTAGCACTTGATCAAGAGTCCTCAGAATATCGGGAATAAATCGATCCAAAAAAAAACCATCCTTATTGATTAATAACAAGAAGACAAGCACAGTCAAATTCCAGTGACCGAGAATCTAAAGGGTTGAAAGATAAGAAAAATAGAAGTCCAGGGAGAAGTTCAGCTAAGGAAATTCGGGAAGAGAAAGAAAATAAAGACAACATGACGGGAATTCAGACCACAACATAAAAGTCATTCAAAACTGCAAAAGGAAATTCGAGAAAAGGAAGTGGGAAAATCTCCCAAAAAGGGGGAAGTCGTCAACCCTCACAAGGTAAATAATGAAGATAGTCTCCTAGAACTATAGAGGACTTGGAAGAAAATTCAAAGTAGAAGTAATGAAGGAATTAATCAGAGAGGAAAATCCCAAGGTCCTCTTAATCCAGGAGACCAAACTTTCAGATACTGACATGCTAATTTTAAATAAAAAAATTTAGGGCCAATAGTACAAGAATAACAGTAAGCTCTGGGGGAGCCTATGGAGGTCTTGGAATATTTTGGAACCCCCAGGATACTGAAGTGGATCTAGTGGGAAAATCCTAGCACTTGATCCTAATGGATCTTAAATGAAAAATCACAAGCAACACTTACAAAATTTTCGATGTCTATACTCAGGTCCTTCCAGAGGAAAGACTTGCCTGCTGGAACGATCTTAAGCTAATTGTATCTCCATAAGACTTGAGGAACACTATTGTAGCAGGAGACTTCAACATTTATTTTTTGCAGGAAGAGAAGAGAGGGGGAAACCCTATTCGTGAACCTCTAAGATAAATACTGGAAGATCTCATCGCATAATGGGATCTTTTCAGTGTCAATCCTCTCAAAGGAAAGTACACCTAGTCTAACAAAAGATTAGGTAAAGATCACATAGTTGCTAGTATGGACATATTTCCCATACACAACATATTTTTGGAAATGAATTTAGACATCAACTCAAATATTCTTCCCTTCACTACTTCTTATCACAAACCTATAAGCTTAGCTCTGGAAGAAGCAAAGAATTATGGTCCCCTACCTTTTTGTTTCAGCCCCCTCTTGTTACACAAAGAACAAGCTATAGATCTAATAAAAAGGGTGTCGTCAGGTAAAGTGGAAGGATCACTTGCGTATATACTTGAATCCAAGCTCAGAGAGTTCAAAAAAGCCCTTAAAATTTGGGCAGAAATCCATTATGAAGAGCCCAAAAATAGGAAGCTAAAGCTCAAGAACGGGATAGTTGAAATGTAGAAGAGGATAGAGGAAGAGGATTATACTCGATCTCTCCAAATGCATCATAAACAACTTTAAAAATAATTTCATCAAATCAATAGAAGAGAATAAGAACACTGGAGATTGAAGTCTCGAAGCCTTTGGCTATGGTTACGTGATAGAAACACTTCCTTCTTCCACAATCAAGACAAGGCAAGAAAATTAAGGAACTCAGTCAAAGAAATCACTTCCTCTTCAGGGGATCTCATCACTGAATATCCAGCTATCAAAAGAGAGGCCACTTCCCACTTTCAGGCATTCTTGTCGGAGGATGAAGATCTTGACTCCCATATCAATACCACTCTTCTGCAAGAAATTCCCTCTCTAGTTTCAAATGAAGATAATCAAGCCCTTTTGAAAGACATAGAAGAGGAGGAAGTCTATCAGGTTGTTTGGGGGCCTTGAGCTCGAAAAATCTCCAAGACCCGGCAGGTTCTCTATCACTTTATTCCAAAGTTGTTGGGAGATTTTCAAGAACGATCTATGAAAACTTTTGTCTTGGTCCAAGCTTCGCTGCAAAGTAGGAGGAGGCACCAACTCCTCTTTCTTAGCTTTAATCCCTAAAGAAACTAATCCTTCCAATTTTTCCATATTCGGGCCAATATGTCTATGTAACTCCTCCTATAATATCCTCACTAAAATCATTGCAAATGTGATGAAATGGATTCTTCCCAAAATAATATCAGAAAAAACAAGGAGGATTTCTACAAAAAGGCAAATTTTGGACAACATTATTTTTGTTCAGGAGGCAGTTCATTCAAGCAAACTAAGAAAAGAAAGAGGAATGGTGGTAAAGTTGGATATGGAGAACATGTTTGATAGGGTATGTTGCTCCTTCCTTTTTGCAATAATGAAGAAATTTGTTTTCTCTAATGCTTTTATTTCTTGGATAAGTGTCTGTATAAAAGGTCCCTGGGTAGCATCCCTTATCAATGGTATACCAAGGGACTTCTTACAAACTAGCAGAGGTTTAAGGCAAGGATGCCCTCAATCTCCTCTTCTATATGTCATTATGGGGGACTCTCTAAGCAGAAAGATAGAATGACAAAGACAAAGTGAAAGGCTCCCAGGGATCTATATAGTCAATGGAGTTACGGAGGTTAATCACTCTCAGTTTGTATATGACACCTTTCTATTGGGAGGAGCTTCCATTTTACTAGCCGTAGATTCAATCAAACCTTGTATCAGTATTTGAAAGCATACGGGGGAGCATTCAACAACATAAAATGTTGGATTTATGGTTGGAATGTTCTAGAAAATAGACTCAGATATCTGGATGGAAAGCTCAATTTTAATTACTCGGCCACATGAAGATCATTCACCTATCTCGGGTTCCAAATTTTTCACACTAGATCTAGAGCAATTGACTCGAAAAATATTATAGATAAGATCATGAAAACAATGAATGAATGGGGAGCTAAATGGATAAACACAACAGGAAGAATTGCCAAAATTAAGTATGTTCTCTCCTCGATGGAAATATACCAGAGCTCGATTCTTCTAGCTCTGAGAAGTGTCCACAAAGGGTTGAACTCTCTTTTAAGGAAATTTTTATGGCAAGGAGGGAAATCCAATACAAAAAAAATCCATCTAATCAAATGGGGAACAATAATAGCTCCTTATGATCATGGCGGGGTTTCTCTCAGAGACTCGTCAATTGTGAACAAGGCTCTGGGAGCGAACATACTATGGAGGTTGGTGTCAGAAGGGAAATCCTAGTGGAAGACTAGCCTATTAAAGAAATACCTCTCTGGGGATAGACAAAGATGTCTAGATAAGGAACACACCCTGAAAATCATCTCTCCTATCTAGAAAAGTAGCTCTCCTATCTGGAATCTGTGTAAGGAAGCAATGCCTCTGATCATGAAGCTATTAACTTGGATCCCCCATAGAGGAAATCATATCAAAATCTGGGAGGACAGTATTATGGGAGAACCTCTGTTGGCTACAAGAGATGATTTAATCTGGATTATCAATTAGATGTCTATGAACAAAATATGCTTCCTCTTATATATTTCATCTTGGGACACAAATGAAACTTGGAAAGGTTGGAAAATCCCCTCTATTCCCACGAAAATGCATGAATTGTGGAATCAATTAGTATCCCTCCTATGTGGGAAAGCTCCATACTCTTATTGTGCTCGAGATAAAAGAGGATGGGGTGTGAAAGGAGGAGAGTACACTATAAAATTGGGTTATCAGTATCAATTGAAACATTTACCCCTGCCCCCAAAAGAGACTCATTGGAATGTTATTTGGAAAAGTGAAGCCATTCCAAAAGTAAAAGTGTTACAGTTGTGTTCTCTGCCGCAAAAGAATTATGATAGAAGAAATCTTAAGAAGCGTGGAATAGAAGGTCCTTCCAAGTGTGTTCTCTGCAAGAAAACAGAGGAAACACTTACCCACCTCTTCACTGAATGCGATTTCACTCAAGAAGTTTGGAGAATGATCCTCTTAGGTCTGGTGGACCCTCCTCTAATGCCTGCCATCATTGTCAAAGCTTATATTGCATGGCACAAAAGATACTTGGGAAGCTTTACCAGAAAACCTTTACTGAAACGGGTATGGGCTATCTTACCGTTTTTATGTAAATTGGAAAATTTGGCTGGCCAGAAACAAGGAAATTTTCAACAATGAAGCAACACAGCCTCAAAGAGTTGTTTCACAAGCTTGGGGGTTAATAATCGAAACAATTGAATTAAAAGGAAACTCAAAACAAGTGATTTATGTTATGGAGGCTTAAGAGAGGCTTTGGTTAAGCCCAATTTTGAACAACACGAGGAGCACGAAGCACAATGTAGACGTTTCGATAGGTTCTTCTCCATGGAAACTCATAATCTCAGCTAATGAACTAGAATCTTGGATAAGAGGAAGAAACCAATACGTTCGTTTCTTTGATGGAGCCTTAAAAGGAAATTCAGGGGTGGTAGGAGTGGGTGGGGTGTTGTTTGACCTCGGAGGATCAAAGGTAATCAACTTTCTTTGGGATTAAAGAAAACAACTAACAATCATGCAAAGGCTCTCGCAGCATGGAAAGGTGTGGAGCTAGAAAAGGAAAGAGATATCAAAAACATAGCCATAGCAGGAGATTCTTCTCTTATAATTCAAAGTATCTATCGGCAAAGGCTCCCAAGCAACATTATTCTCAGTCGAATAATCCAAAGGATCCTTGATCTCAAAGAAACCATGGAATCCTTCAACACCTTTCATGTTCTTAGAGATCAAAATACAAAAGTTGATCTTTGAGCAAACTTGGCTTGCAACTTAAAAGAGGGGCACATTCATATTGGGGATCGCTCAAGGTGGGACTCAATTCCATAGAACTAGCGTCACCCTCCACATATTAGGTGTCCTCCACCATGTTTCAAGAGGATCTATCTCATGGGTGCCTCTTCAATTCATTTTTCTCAGTTTAGGGAAAGAACAAAAGACCAAGAGCACCAAATAAGAAGACTGAAGCGCGACTTAAAGAATTTATAAGCTGAGAACATGCCCCCCTATATGTCTTCAAATGCTCAATGTGTTATGAGAACAACTGTAACAGGTTCGAGGACCACGATAGCAAGGAGGACCCGACGATTAATCATACACCTTTACCGATGGATGATCCTCAAGGAAGTAATCACTAGTCAGTGGCCCTAGAAATCCAACAAGAAAGGAGGGATCATAAAAACTTCCAGCTTTATCTGTGATTAGAAATGTAATGTAAATTTTGGTTTATGGGCAGTAGTTTTGTTATAATCTACAATAGCCATGATGCCCAATTTGTAAATTTTCATACTTTAAGATAGATTTCTTCCTCTAATATATCATGTGATAACATGAATTAGGCCCTATAACCAAAACTCTTAAATTTTTGTAAACTTTTGGAGGTTGGATGATCAGAATACAACCTCTCCTTTTATTTTTAATATAAACCAACAATCGTTTCTATATATATAAAAAAAAAACATCCATAACTAATTAATAGACTATGGAACCTAGCTACTTAGTAAGTTTTGATAACAAACACATAAATGTTCTAAAAGTTAAAAATAAACATATCAAAATGTTTTAAAAGTTAAAAATAAGCATATCAAAATTAATCAAGTTTAGTGATAGTTTTACATAGTATATTACCCAATAAGAGTAGAGTATGTTACATAGGGAGAAGGCTTATATTTAGCTTTGGAGGGTGCCTCCTGTTAGTAACATTTCTTGTCTGAAGCACAAGAGCAATCAGGTCTGCAAGTGGCGCGACGAGCGTCGAGCGAAGCTCACAGAAGAAATCCATTTCGGGCTTAAATCAAGCAAGCGAGAAGTCTGATTTCAAGCGGTCAGGATTCACTCGAAGGAATAGATCAACGGTTGGCAGGAAATCACTGTTAACGAAGTTGTGTCGAGGTTAGTGCAATGGATAGCACCCATATTATGTGCAGGGAAAGATAGTAGTCATCCATCGAGAGGACACGTGGTGCGAGATCTAGTCGCGTCGGCGTTTCGGCATTCAGGAATTCGAAGGGTGAAGGTTCTGTGTTGTCCTATGTCTCGAAACCCCGAACCCCGAAATCACTGATGGCACCCAAAGTCGGGCCTGCAGTATTACGGGGCAATCTTAGCCATCCATCCGCAGGAGACACCTAGCGTGCGATTAGGTTCCTCGTCGTTTCGCCCATCACGATTCCAAGGAACAAGGTGCAGTTTCGTCGTATTCCCGATGCGCGAGGTGCTAGGGGCGCCCAAGACCCGGGCCCACAGCATCATCAAGAGATTTCAGAACCATCATATCTAGAGGGACACGTGGCATCAGATTAAGCCATCTTGGCATTTCGCTCATCGCAATTTCAAGAAGCAGGGATCAGCCCCTTCCTATTCGTGAACGCCGAAAGCGCCTTTGAGAGTAAACACAGGGTCACAGCCCGTGGTCACTGGGGAAAGAAAAGAGCTGTGAAAAAGGGGCCAAAGGCATTGGGTTTCAGTCACAGAGAGGCTCGTCACGACCTCCAGTTGCCATCGGGGCCGACCTTGATCCTGGGCTGGGCTTGGAGAAAATGAAGGCAAGAAGGGGTGGTTGAAACCTCTCCTCATTCATTAAGTGTGAGGTATGGAGGGTATGGAAAGTGGTTTGCTCGAGAGGATCCTGTGTATTCATTTTTTCAGAGAAGTCCTACCGAGTTATCGACTAGTCGGAGGAGGTCTGCACATGCTAGCTCGACACTTAATGGCTCAGCTACTCCCCTTACAGGAGCCATGCGCAGTTAAGGTGGCGTCTGATAGGGATTATTCGTCCGAATTCAACTAAAGAGACACTACACCTTGGATGATTGAACATGCCTCTGTTAGGTGAATTCGGTTGAGTATATAGACTCAGTCTTTGTATTTTGTAATCTATCGATGGTAGAGTGAAGCTCACGACTGTAAAGTTTTAACAAAAATTCTACTTTTCTAGTTATGCATATGTATGTGAGATTTCTTGTTTTATGACAGATAGTCTTTCTTACTCCATCTAATTTTCATCTCATACTGAGAGAGTTCGTGATCGACGGATTCGCACAAATTTATGCAATTATGTTATGATAAAGGATTTATTGTGGCATCATTGTATTCTCTGGTTTTCTGCATTTGAATGTAAGAACATCTTGTGTTTATATGTCTTCCCCTACATTCTATTAGAAACCTGATGTTTACAACAGACCTTTGCATCTCTCTAATACAAGTCTTCCCCCTACTCACCCTTACTACAACTCATTGTCTGAAGTTATCTAAGACCTCACTTGCCCATGCATGCCTGGCCTAGTTTCAGAGTTAGAACCACATAGTTTTGAGTTAACTTACATTCGATCACCCCATTAAATAAATCATGACATAAACTGATGGGTGTCGGGCTCTGCTCCTGCTGCAATCCAGGGGTGACTTCCGTCGCCAACATTTCTGGCGCCGTTGTTGGGGACGAAGTTGAAGATTTTCCCCGGGATTGAATGACATTGAGCCTCTGATTCTGAAGGTGCATCAGGTATCAGAGCCTTTGAAGATTGCTACTGTGCACTTGGAGACTCCATTGTGACGACTCCACAGTGGAAAACTTGCTGATTAATTGTGGCTTTCAGAGGCAGACACACACGGTCTCATCCACAGCTTCCTCTATCTACACCTGAAACTAATCCAGAGGTGGTTCTCAGAAAAGGAAAGGCCCCTGAAGAAGAAGCTTCCACTGCCAAACCATGTAATCCGCCATCTCCTTCCATAGGAACTCCATTTTCTCCTCCTCAATTTCTTAATAGACCTCCTTCCGAGGTTTCTCCTTTCTTGAATTTCGGGAGTGTTCCTGCTAATTTTTCCCCTCCTGGTCTGGGATTGGAGGGATAAATCCTTGTCACTCCCATCTCCTCTGAAGTTGTACCTTGGCGTAGACCCAGGACTATAGCAGATTTCCCCACTCCTATCTTTACCACTTCTCCTCTTGTTATTGTTACCACTCCTACACAAAGAGGAGCATCTGTTGATTTGAACCCGTTAGCCTTCTCTTTAAATCCCCTTATGTTTCCCATTCCACTTCAAGACTCATTCCCAGTAGCCCCTTCGCGAACTCTTTCTCCTGAAATTTCTCCTCCACCTAATATTCCTATGGCTGGTGCTAATCCCCCTCTAAATAGAATGGACGCCATAGTCGCTGCCAAATATTCTCCCTTAATCCTACCCCATCCTATGAATCCTCTCCTAGATGGAGATTACTTGAAGTATATGCCCAAGTTCACTGGAGAAGGGGACATAACTGCGGAAGAGCACCTGACTGCTTTCTATAGTTATGCAGACAACCTGAACATTGAAAATGAAGATGTTTGGATGAGAATCTTCATCCAGAGCCTATATGGTGAGGTGAGGAAATGGTTTAGAGGATTAGCCCCCAGATCTATTGCTAGGATCGAAGCCCTGGATAGTGCTTTCCTAAGGCAGTGGGGAGATAGAAAGGATTTCATGTATTACATGACAGAGTTCAGGTCTTTGAAGAATATGGAAGGAGATTCTGTCTCCGACTTCTCCAAAATATTCAATAAGATGTATAATAAAATTTCTACTAAAATAAAACCCTCAGAGGCCTCGACCAAGATTTCTTATGTTAGTGCGTTTGGCCCCGATTTCTGTCTTTTATTAAGAGAAAGAAGAGCCACCTCCTTAGCTCAAATGAAATATGTATCCATAGAGGTGGAATCTAATGTATTAGCAGCTGACGGACTGAGGAACAAGGCCGACGCAAACAGAAGAAAGGGAAGATCGAAAACCTCAACTTCTGGCCCATCGGTGCCCCACCCTCAAGTGGATGAAATGACCAATATGGTGAAGTATCTGTCTGCAAAGATGGAGAGAATGAAGGTGGAGGAGAGGCAAGCATACAAGGGCCCTCAAAACTCCAAAAATAAAGGAGGTTTCAGGAGGCCAAACAATATTACTTCCCCGACTGTGCAAAGGGAGAGGGGAAGGGACAGAGAAGACCAGAAGATTCAGGCCCCTTTTCAAAACAATTTTCTGGCCGAAGGGGAAGAAGGGGAAACAAATGAACTTGATCCTGAAATCCATTGCTTCGGAGACACTCCTCCTTTTCCTCATCTTACTCAATCATCATACGAGGAGTCTCGCATGGACAGACAGCTAAATGAAATGAGTAAGGGAGACAAGACTAGTGGCACCCAAGGCAGATATGATCTGAGGTCTAAGAAAAAGACAATAGCACCTGATGTCCCTGAGCAGTCCACTAGAAAAGAGAAGCTTGCTAATGAAGTAGCAGACAGTCACAGAGGTAAGAATCCCTGAGCCCTCTCTCCCATAGTCCAGAGTCATGTTCCCAAAATAAGATAAATTCCAAAGCTTACATCTTCTTTTAATTTCGAGCATGAAATCCAAAAGATCAGGATCCTTGTGCCCCTAACCAAATTAATTAAACATGAAGGGTTCAAGAAACACTTCTCTGATATTTTACAGTCTAAGGTCTCATGCCTTCCCACAGACTCCATCAATTTGCAAGATGAAAAGCCTGTAGTTATTCTAGGTCCTATGGTAGACAACAGGAATGACTCATCCCCTCCCTTCTACACTTCCTTGAACATACATGACAAGGTACTGCACAACTACTTGATGGATTCAGGGGATTATCATAACCTCATGCCCAAGACTGTCGTGGAATAATTAGGGCTAGAAGTCACTCGAGCCTACCATGACCTCTATTCCTTTGACTCCAGAAAAGTTCAATGTCTCGGGGTTATCAAAAACCTGGTCGTGAACTTGTTTCAATTTCCCATGAAAAGTGTGGTCATGGATATTGTAGTAGCTGATGTCCCCCCCAAGTTCGGTATGTCGTTGTCAAGATCTTGGATAAAAATACTGGGGGGAACTTTGCAGATGGACCTCACCTATGCTACTATCCCAGTATTTGGGGGAGAACATAGGAGGCTATACAGAGAAGCCCAATTGGCCTATATAATCAGTGATGAAGCCAATCCTACCAACCATCCCATTTTTTCCTTGGACACTGATTTAGGTTCCAGTTTACTGCAACTCACTCATACTTCCGAGCCTCCTCTTAAGCTCAAAAATAAGGCCACCACTCCTCATCAATTTCCTCCCTCCATCACCCCTGTCTGGAAAATGTTTTTTGATGGAGCCTGTTCTAGGGAAGGTGCTGGTGCTGGGGTGTTTTTTGTGTCACCTTCTCAGGAAACCATTTCCCTGTCATATAGGCTAGAATTTGAAACCACCAACAATGTGACAAAGTATGAAGCTCTTGTTCTGGGTATGAGGGCTGCAAAAGAAATGGGAATTAAAGAGATAGCAATATTTGGAGATGCTGAGTTGATCATCCAGCAAGTCAGAAATGCCTACCGTGCTAATAATCCCTGGCTTAGAAATTATAGAAATGAGGTATGGGACCTGATTGATAGTTTCTTCTTGGCCTTTAACATTTCTTTCATTCCGAGGGGAGAAAATACTTCAGCCGACTCTTTAGCTATCTCAACTAGTTTTCTCAATGTTCCTCTGCTGCCTATGGTCAAATTTGATGTTGAAATAAAATATAGGCCCTCTATACCGGACAATGTCAAGCATTGGAAGGTATTCGAAGATGATCTGGAAATCGAAAAATTTCTCCAATCTGTTGATGAATTTTCTGTGTTTCACATTGACCAGGATCCTGACATGGAAGGTGACCCTCACCCTGAGGTGTTTTTAAATAAAATTTCTAACCACCAGATTATTCAGCTACCTAGCAATCACATCCCGAGGGGACTAATTCCTCTAGAAAGATTGTTCAATGGGAATGATGTGGCAGTAAAGGGTAGGTTTTCAGGTGAAGATGCTAATACAGTCGAGTGCAACATTGGCACATCGAAGGAGCCTAAGTTTGTCAAGTTGTCAAGGAGTTTAACCATAGAACAGAGGGCCGAATATACTAAGTTGCTGAGAGAATTTGCAGATGTGTTTGCTTGGACCTACGAAGACCTCAAGACGTATGACACATCCGTCATTGAACACAAGATCCCACTGAAGGAAGGGGATAAGCCATTCAGGCAGAAGCTAAGGTAGATAAATCCCATGTTGCTTCCTGTCATGGAGAAATAAGTGAAGAAGTTGTTAGAGGCCCAGATCATCGTCCCCTTGAGATATTCCGAATGGGTGGCCAATTTGGTTCTAGTAAGGAAGAAAAGTGGAGAAATTAGGCTTTGTGTCGATTTCAGGAACCTGAACAGGAGCTCAAAGAATGACAATTATCCCCTGCCCAACATGGAACACATATTGCAGAGGGTAACCGATGCATCTAGTATTTCCATGATCGACGGTTTTTCTGGTTATAATCAGATATCGGTCATGCCTGAAGATAGAGAAAAAACAGCCTTCACCACTCCTTGGGGCACATTCATGTATGCCAAAATTCCATTTGGACTGATGAACGCAGAAGCGAAATTTCAGCGAGCCATGGACATAGCCTTCATCGGGGAGAAAGATAGGTTTGTGGTGATCTATCTGGATGACATAACAGTTTTCTCCAGGTCTGACGAAGAGCATTGTTGTCACCTGAGAAAGGTTTTTTCGAAGTGCCGGAGGTTTGGCCTTTCCCTAAATCCCAAAAAATATTTATTTGCTATGGAGGAGGGGAAGCTATTAGGCCATCTAGTATCAGCAGAAGGAGTGAGGATTGACCCTAGCAGAGTGGAGGCAATTCGGACCCTGTCGCTTCCCAGGTCTAAGAAGGAAGTTCAGGCCTTTTGGGGAAGATTAATTTTCTGAGGAGATTTGTCTCGAATTTTGCTGAGTTGGTGAAACACATCACAGCTATGCTCAAGAAGGGAAATGAAGTGAAATGGACTGTTGAACCCAGGGAGTCCTTTGTCCAAATAAAAAGGGCATTGAATGAGGCACCTGTGCTGACCAGTCCTGATATTCCAAATATTTCCTAATATTCTCTTTTGCTTCTTTTGATATAGTAGCAGCGGTCTTGTTACAAAAAAATGAGGAAGGGCGAGAGAAAACCATTGCCTTCTTCAGCAAGGCATTAAGAGATGTAGAGTTCAGGTATGAAATCATGGAGAAACAGGCCTATGCCTTAGTGAAAGCTCTCAAATCTTTCAGAGTCTATGTCTCGCACTCAAAAGTGACCGCATACGTTCCTTCAGTCTCTATCAAGGACATCCTTGTACAGCTCGACATTGATGGAAAGAGGAGTAAATGGATAGACAAGATCCTGGAATTTAACTTGGAAATAAGGCCTACCAGATTGTTCAAAGGTCAAGGCCTAGCCAAGCTATTGGCTGAAGCTAATCGCAAATCTTTGGGGGTTGATTTAATCAATGCACAATCAGAAAATCAGCAGAATCAGTTGTCCGACGTAGACCCTCAAATAGAACACTTGTTGGCTCGATGTCCTTGGTATAAGGATGTCATATATTTTCTACAGGAGTTGCGTCCCCTAGATGGCTTGCAAAGAAACAAAGAAAGAGCTCTGAAGATCAAGGCAATTAGGTACTGTCTTATCGATCAAATTTTATATTGGAAAGACCCCCTGGGAGTGATTTTAAAATACATGGATCCACAAGAGGCTGACAGGATCATGGTTGAATTTCACAGCGGCCTATGTGGAGGGCACCATTCCTGGAAGACCACAGCCCATAAAATTCTCAGAGCTGTGTACTACTGGCCCACCTTGTTCGTTGATGTCCATAGAGGAGTTAGAGCCTATATCCCATGCCAAATATTTTCAGGAAAACAACAGCTCAAGTCTCTACCTTTATAGCCTGTAGTTGTTTCGAGACCTTTCTAGCAATGGGGCCTAGATTTTATTGGACAAATCCACCCTGCTTCTAGAAGGTAGCACAGATGGATCCTGACTTCCATAGACTTCTTTACTAAGTGGATTGAAGCTATCCCCACCAGGAGTGCTTCCCACAAGGTAATCATTAGATTCCTGGAAGACCTCATCTTAAGGTTCAGCTGCCCAAGGAAGATTGTTACTGATAATGCAACCTCTTTTAAGGCTGAGTTCTTAGTCAAGTTATGTGAACAATTTGGGATCAAACTGGTTTACTCCACCCCATACTATCCCCAGGGAAATGGTTTAGCAGATTCCTCCAACAAAAGCCTAATAAGGATCATCAAAAGATTACTAGAGGACAACAAAAGGGCTTTGAACTCGAAACTGAAACTCGCTCTATGGGCTGATCGGGTGACCACAAAGAGATCTATAGGCATCTCCCCTTTCTAGTTAGTTTACAGAGCATAAGTTTTCCTCCCTTCTTAGCTAGCTATTCCCGTAGCGAAATTCTTCCAGGATTATCAAGAAGAGCCCAATGACATGATCAGGAGGATTCATCAACTTGTAGAAGTCGTGCAGGCCAGAGAGCAGGTAATGATCAAAATTCAGGACCATCAGTAGATGACCAAGTAGGTATTCGATAAGAAGGCCAAGAAGGAGGGGTTCCAGATGGGAGACCTGGTGCTAAAGTGGGATGCTCCTAAGCAAGATAAGGGAAAACACGAAAAATTTGAAGCCCTATGGATCGGGCCTTTCAAAATATCTGAGGTTTTCTCAAATAACACGTACAGGTTGAAAGATTTGGAGGGTGAAGTAATTTTCAGCAGCCTAGTAAATGGGCATTTTCTTAAAAAATGTTTTGTCTGAGCCTTCTATGGCTCCTGTGTTTTGCAAATATTGTCCTTTTTAGTTCTTTGTTTTTATTGTTTCGGCTTAGTAAATGACTCCATAGCCCAACAGTAAGGCACTGGAACTGCAAAATGCGTCCTTAGAGCATCACAGGGATGACTCTATCCCCCATGGAGCCTAATGTTAGTAACATTTCTCACCCGAAGCATAAGAGCGATCAGGTCTGCAAGTGGCACGACGAGCATCGAGCGCAGCTCACAGAAGAAATCCATTTTGGGCTTAAATCAAGCAAGAGAGCAGTTTGATTTCAAGCGGTTAGGATTCACTCGAAGGAACAGATCAACGGTTGGTGGGAAATCACGATTAGCGAAGTTGCGCCGAGGTTAGCGCAATGGATAGCGCCCATATTATGTGCAGGGAAAGATAGCAGGAATCCATCCAGAGGACGTGTGGCGCGAGATCTAGTCACGTCGATGTTTCGGCATTCAGGAATTCAAAGGGTGAAGGTTTTGTGTTGTCCTATGTCTCGAAACCCCGAACCCCGAAAGCACCAAAGGCGCCCAAAGTCGAGCCCACAGTATTACAGGGCAATCTCAGTCGTCCATCCGCAGGAGACACCTGGTGCGCAATTAGGTTCCTCGCCATTTCACCCATCGCGATTCCAAGGCTCAAGGTGCAGTGTCATCGTATTCCCGATGCGCGAGGTGTCGAGGGTGCCCAAGACCTAAGCCCACAGCATCGTCGAGATATTTCAGAACCTTCAGATCTAGAGGGATGCATGGCACTAGATTAAGCTGTCTCGGTGTTTCGCTCATCGCAATTTCAAGAAGCAGGGATCAGCCCCTTCCTATTCGCGAATGCCAAAAGCGCCTTTGAGAGTAAACACAGGGTCATAGCCCGTGGTCACTGGGGAAAGAAAAGAGCTACACAAAAGGGGCCAAAGGCGTCGAGTTTCAGTCATAGAGAGGCCCGTCACGACCTCCAGTGCCATCGGGCCTGACCTCGATCCTGGTCTGCACTTGGAGTAAATGAAAGCAAAAAGGGGTGGTTGAAACCTCTCCTCATTCATTAAGTGTGAGGTATGGAGGGTCTGGCAAGCGGTCTTCTCGAGAGGATCCTGTGTATTCATTTTTTTAGAGAAGTCATGCTGAGTTCTCGACTAGCTGGAGGAGGTCTGCACATGCTAGCTCAGCACTTAATGGCTCAGCTACTCCCCTTACAGGAGCCATGCGTAGTTAAGGTGGCATCTGATGGGGATTATTCATCTGAATTCAGCTGAAGAGACACCACACCTTGGATGACTGAACATGCCTCTGTTAGGCGAATTCGGCTGAGTATATAGACTCAGTCTTTGTATTTTGTAATCTATCGATGGTAGAGCGAAGCTCGCGACTGTAAAGTTTTAATAGAAATTCTAGTTTTCTGGTTATGCATCTGTATGTGAGATTTCTTGTTTTATGACAGACAGTCTTTCTTACTCCATCTAATTTTCATCTCATACTGAGAGAGTTCGTGATCGACGGATTCGCACGAATTTATGCAATTATGTTATGATAAAGGATTTATTGTGGCATCATTGTATTCTTTGGTTTTCTATGTTTGAATGTAAGAAGATATTGCGTTTAGATGTCTTCCCCTACAGTCAGTTAGAAACCTGATGTTTACGACAGATCTTTGCATCTCTCTGATACAAGTCTTCCCCCTACTCACCCTTACTACAACTCACTGTCTGAAGTTATCTAAGACCTCACTTGCCCATGCATGCCTGGCCTAGTTTCAAAGTTAGAACCACATCGTTTTGAGTTAACTTCCATTTGATCACCCCATTAAATAAATCATGACATAAACTGATGGGCATCGGGCTCTGCTCCTACTGCAATCCAGGGGTGACTTCCGTCGCCAACACCTCCATCCATTAATAGTTGATATGCATGATGATGCACATGACATGTATACCCATGAGAGTTGAGAGAGAGTTGAAAAGGTAACCTAGGAGTTAGCAAGGGAGTCATTGATGGTGTAAGGTGCACTACCAAAGGGGCGCGAGTCCCATTTCTATCCTTTGTACCTACACTATAATGGGTGGATAGTGCTCACCCACTATAATGATGTACAAATCAATATTTTCCACATATGGGGAACCATAATATAAAGTAAATAATTTATGATGCTATATTTGTTTTGAGAAAATATTCATTCCCTTATTTCCAATGAGTTAGAAAATTTTTATTCTAATATTTTTATGATATAGTGAAATTAAAAATATAAGAAAAATTATTTCCTAAAAATAAACTTTCAAGGTTATGCAATGGAAACCCAAGAGAGGCTACTTTTACAAAATTGCAAAACTAGAATATGTGCTTCACATTTGTTTTTGTTTTTTTCACATAATGGGCATTGTGGCTAAGCCACACGAGTGTTGGATGAATTAACCTAAATCCAAATCCATTCTTTGTCCCCATAAATGGATTTCAAATAGTTGTGGGTTCATACAACAAAGATTTTTGTTTTGACTTAAGAAATAGTTTATTGAGCTTAACATCCAAGAAAAGCTTTGTATACACTAATCTATTCAACTGTGAACATGGTTTTTAATCTTGAAGGGTGCCTTGGTATAAATCCATATATCCAATCCTTCCACCATGCAATAAATGCATGTATCTTAATATGAAGGAAGATATTATTGGGGAATAAGCTTTCAAATTTCTACATAATTATTTTGTTCAAGTTGGACGGATAAAATTTTACATTTAAATATCACTACAAAGAAAATACCAGTTAACAAAGGTTTTTAGTGTTACAAGAATGGTCAAAATTTTCAAGAAAACTTTCACAATACCATCCATTAATGGGCGTGGAGGTTTTTGTAGATGTTTTTGCATAGGTTTTAGTAGATGTATGTCAATAGCTCAAGTAGCTGCGAGGAA
>JZKD02S0485719.1:73857-99128 GCA_000966675.3 Picea glauca | reverse complement strand
CATATTTATTCATCGGTCTGGGAACTATTTCCCATACTTCGTTCTTCATTATGGATTGGTATTCCTCTATCATGGCATCTTCCCATTCATTCCTCTGAATGGCTTCTTCAAATCAGGTAGGCTCCTCTTCTAGGAGATCACACATCAAAGCCATATAACTGGAGAACGACTTTGGTCTTTTCACCTGTCTCGTAGTTCCTTGGGAAACATCATACTTCTCTCCATCTTGAATAATCGCTCTAGCACAAGCTGGATTTCTTTTATGGAGGATCGTCATCTAAGGAGGTTCTTTCACTTCTACTATATCATGGTCTTCTAGAAGTTTCTCATCAGGGGAAGTTATGACTTCCCTCACTAGTTCTGTAGCTCTGGGAACCTCCCTCATTGTAGTGTTGGGGATTACAGGTTCCTCTTCATATACCTTTTCAAGCTGGCATAGTTTATATTTCTTGAGTGTTGCATCTTCATCAAAGGTCACATCCCTACTGATCTCAATGTGATGTTGACCTGGTATATAGATTTTGAAGGCCTTGGAGACCTCATAATATCCCACAAATATTCCCTTCTTTCCTGAAGGGTCTAGCTTGTTTCTCTTTTCTTTAGGTATATGAATAAACACTGGACAACCAAATATTTTGAGATGGCTTACCTCTGGTTTATTTTCGGTGAACATCTCTTCCGGTGTCTTGAGCCCAAGTGCACTATAGGAAAATCGGTTCTGCGCATAAACAATTGTCATTGTTGCTTCTACCCATAAGCACATAGGAAGATCTTGATCATGGATCATAGTCTTCACAACTTCCAGTATGGTTATGTTCTTTCGTTTAGCTGCATCGTTTTGTTGGGGATTATAGGGAGTAGTGATTTCCCTCTTGATCCCAACATATTTGCAGAAATTCACAAACTCTTTTGAGGTATATTCTCCTCCATTATCTTACCTTAATATCTTTATCTTTCTTTCAGAAAGGTTCTCTATCAAGGCTTTGAATTCCTTGAACTTATTGAACACTTCATCTTTAGTCTTCAAGAAATATATCCAGGTTTTATGAGAGTAATCATCAATGAATGATACATAATATGCATACCCACTAATGGAGGATGATGGCATTGGGCCACACACATCTGAATGGATGAGTTCTAGGACTCCTTCTGTCTTGCTATCCCTCTTTGGAAACAGGTTCTTGATATTCTTCCCTTGTAACATACCCACTATGACATAATAAAATTTTCGCCTCTTCTCAAGGAACAAAATCCCTGAAGCCCTATGGGGGCATAGCACAGGCTAGCTCTTCACTTTTCCACCTCCATGTGATCATTGGTTATGAACACAGGCTAAACAAACTAGGCGCCTTTTTGCATTCCGCGACTCATCGATACGAGCGTGTCAAGTCTTTCGACTTTGCAAACCCTGAAACCTGAAATCTTACCTTCGAGGAGATCGATGGTTGCGAGTCTCCCCCTGATCTGACGGTCCTGTCCATATCGAGATTTCAATAACCGAGAGTTTGAAATGCAAGAGAGTCAATTCTTTCGACTCTCCAAACCCCAAAACCCAAAATCTTAACTTCAAGGAGATCGACGACTGTGAGTCTCCCCCTGATCCAACGGTCCTGGCCGTATCGGGATTTCAGTAACCAGGAGTTTGAAATGCAAGAGAGTCAAGTCTTTCGACTCTCCAAACCCCAAAACCTGAAACTTGAGTTCTTGTATGAGACCCAACGGCTCTCGATGTTTTGGATCCAACAGTCCGGATCTTTTCGTAGTTTCGTGAACTGGGAGTTCACGATGCAACGTCTCCAAAACTCTTGTCACTCCAATCCTTGAATTCTGATATGGGGATTCGTGTAGGAGACCAACGATCCTCGAGGATTTGGATCCAATGATCCATGGGATTTCGGAGCTTTCCTTGAACTCTGACCACTCACCACGCGTCTCCCCTGATGGACGATCCAAATCCTTTCGGGACTCCTCCTTTCTACCATAGAGCGCGTCGGGGTTTTTGGGTACCGGGACTTCACGACTTGCGAAGACAAGGGTTCTTTCCCTTTGGTTTCCCAAGTGTTGAAACGTTGACCGACAGCCATGTATCCTCTACAAATGGATGGTCCAGGTAACTCCCATGTATCTTGGGATCTATGGTCTCGATTCCTTCACTACTTGTGAAGGCTGAAAGGGGGTCGAGGCATTAACGCCTATATTCCTCCCTCCAATCTAACGGTTGTGACAGACCTCATACCCTACGAAAGGATCTCGCCCATTCATCTGGCAAACATAAGGGTACTCTCTTTCAGTATTTTCAACTCACTATCCTTCCTGAGCTTCGTCGGCTATGAAGGACTTGAGAGCTTTGCGCCATTTCTCCTAGACTTGACTCTTAGAAGAATCTTCAGCACAACTATTATGCTCCTTCATCAAGGGGTTCTGGGGTTCTATTTGATCACAAAGAGCTTGTGCATATCGACACTACCTCTCATGAGATTAAAAAACTCCATCCTCCAAGAGACTCAGAACGACTAGGTGAGTAAACCATCGTACATGCAACTACGCCTAAGGTCGACGAGCTCAGAGTTCGTGGCTCTAGCTTAAGAAACTACAGAAATCCATAATTTATGAGAACCATTCATGTCTGACCCATATAATTCCTTACTTTCCTAATTATACAACCAAGAAGAAATAGGAGGGATACAGTATATCCATTAAGCATTCATTCACATTCCTGAAAGCATGCACAATATAACCAATTCATACACAATTACAGCTACATTACACAGGGTAAGAAATCACTTATCTATTACAGGTTGTCGCCAACCAACTGACTCTGGGTTTTCGTCCTTCCACCCGACCATAGGCTTAGAGGCATTCATTCTTAGCACTCTGGCCACCCCCGTGCCAAGCCATGATATCACCAGGGAATTCTCACAGTTCTCGAGGGTTCTCTCTCTGTTTCAGCTTCTGTTCGGGTCTTGTTTTCTGCAACTCTGAGCTTTCTCACTCAGTTGTGGCCTCGACAAGGTTTCTCAGATGCTCTTTGGCATCAAGCTCACGACCTTATGTTTGTGATTCATTGGAGAGCTTCACGCCTCTCCCTTGCGAGCTTCCGCCCTCGTCTGTTGTCTTCCTCTCCCATGTGTGTGTCCCTCTTACTTGGGAAGGTTTTTTTTTGCCGACCTATCTGATTCCTTCTGTCAAAAGGAAGCTCGGGTATGCAGGTCCCTATGGTACTTCGGACTGACAACCCATGTTTCCATTCATGGGGGTGGTGGGTGATTCAACCACCGGTCCTTTCTTCATTGACTGATTTTCTTTCCTTGGGATTCGAAGGAGGTTTGTCATCCTTATCAAGGGATATTTGGGGTTATTTGATATATGAACCCTCTTGTATAGTTTTCACATTCTTCCTCTAGTGATATCATGGCTAGTAATTTTAAGGCTTCACCCCCACAGTCAGTTATTGGCAACTCAAACAATAATATATTTACATTTTCTTCATGCATTAGCATGGCAGTTCCCATTCTATGATTAATTACAAATTGGGGGAAATAGGGTGTTACAATTCCCTCCTCCTTAAAGGAACACCGTTGTCGGTGTTCTTTCTCAAAACACTTGTCATGCCTTTCTCATTCGACCACTTCAGAAGTCTTGACCTTCATCCTCGGTCGGGTCCTCTTTCAGGATCTTAGTCTTTGTCACCTTCCTTCAATAATTCTTGGACAACAAGCACATTAATCATAATTTTGTGTGAAAACATCTTACTGTTGTTCAAAATTCAAAAGGAAAATTTCATATTCTAGCACAGTACTTATCTATGCAGTTTGTGGATCTGTATCCACATGGTAGTTTTGTTATCCATGCTCATCACTTTCCTTGACGTACCCATTGAGTGCATGATTTCAATTTAATAGTTCACAAGAGCTATCATGATTTCATCTTCCTTTCCAAGGTTTTTCCGCACGAGAAACTACCCACTATGTGCATGATCCCAATAGTTTACAAGAATTATTAAGGTATCCTCTTCCTTGCGGTCACTCATCCTCCAGGCCTAGGCTCAGGCATCCACTTCACTGTTATACAATCCCTTGGGCGATCCATATTGATCTGCCGAGGTTTTCTCACACAGGAAAATTTTAGAGACTCTATCGAGTCTTATAGTCAAGGCATCCCTCCGACTTTCTCTGCCGAGGCATCCCTCTGACTTGTGTTATCTCAACATAATTTATTTCAGGTGATCGTGACTCATCACGGGGTTCTCATGGATCAACAGTAGCCTCTTTTTTTTCTTTTTCTTTTCAACATCTTTAGCTTTGACAACCTTCATCTGTTCCTTCTAGACAGGTCTTTTCTCCTCACATGTATCACAGGTATACAAAATTTATGAGACATCGTTATAAATTTTAACTTTCAGAATGTTATTACAAATCTGTCACCCATAGATTTTCCAATCTCACGATTTGTTTTAATATTTGTTCCGCACAGGAACCATATTCATAATTATGGGACTTTCCTTCCCATAACGGTTTGGCTCAGCAAGCAATTGGCCTTCCTTATGGAAGTACAACACTGCCATATCCAAGATTCTTTTCTTCCTGCAATTCATTCTTTACACAGCCAACAATTGTTAGTTTCATCTCAACATACCAAACTTTTCAAAACATAATTCAACATTTAAAAAGGGTTTTAACAATTGTGCCGATATCCATGGCCACATTCATACCTAATGCATCCTTGCAATGTTTTTCAGGTTTGTCACACTTTATGACCGGTTCTTGGCCATGGGGTGTTGGAATTTAACCAACCTTTTCCTCATATGGTTTATTCGTTTTCTTTCATTCTTATAGTAGGACCATACTGCCAGCTATAGGCCGATCATGATCCCAAATCAATACACACGAACTCAAAATTTTCACATGAATTCCTTTACGCATTCCTTGATTGTCAATGCATTCAAGATATATCAATTCATGAATTCTTCCAAGGGTTACAAATAGTGTTTACTACCAGAGGTTCATACCTCCATCATTCAGGTTCTTCGTCCTGATTCATACCTTACTTGGGTATCCAATTCATGCGACTGCCTTTCAAGTTTATGCATAACACTAAGAAAATAAAAAATTTTAGAAGGGGTTCTTACCAAATCCCCTCATACCTTGTGCCACATAGGCACGAATATATTATACCGGTTCTTGGCTGCTAGCACCCTCTTTCTTATTTTTTTACCTCATCACCAATGCTTTATGGGGGGCTTTTACAACCCTGTCAACAATCTTTCACTCGCAACCTTCTCCTGTTCATTCTCTATTTGAGGATGCCAATCATTGGCAATCGTCTTCCTCAATAGCTCCAATTTATTTCTATACACAGCATGCATCCTCATAGACACAATTACATTAGTCATAATATTAAACCAAATGCATGTATCATAACATTCGAGTTCATAACCATCCTCAAGTGTTTACATAAGTGCAACACAACAGTTCTCAATTGTTTTCCCAGTATTACAACCATCATTACTATGGTGTCAAAACATTTTTGTTCATCAATGTACTAGCTTTCTCATCCCATAGAAAACATAATGCACAACAAGGAAATAAATGAGGGCTTTCCCCTTCTTCAAATTCTTTCTACATCGCCTGAGGATTTTTAGCCCAGTCAAATTATCTCTAAGGTCTCACTGCCTTTTTTTAATCATAGCTTCAACCAAGCCTTATCAGTTAAACATACTCATTTATTCATTTAATCATACTCGAGGAGTTTACTTGCCTCTTACCAACTATATCAGTTTTGGCAACTGCTCTTTTTCTGAGCAACCTTGGTTAGGCCTCACCCTAACCCTTTTTGGGATAACGCAACATGCTTTAATAACAACTCTTTGCTCATAATGAATCATGAACATGTGCATCCTATACAATTCCATTCGGTTATCAGAATAGTCCATATTCAGTTGTTAGTCTTCTTATTAATTACATGATTTTTTAAAAATGAAATCCAAGATTCTTATATATGGACAGGCCTTGCAGTCCATTGTCCAACCTTCAACAATTATTAGGGTTGTGACTCTGTTCTTTTGAAAAAGTCCTTACATAGTTCCTCCACTGGGAACTCCTTCGGCATGCAACTTCCTTGTTGAATATCCATCACTATTTGTGATGGCCTTAGCCTTGAGTTAGTTTTAGCTCTTTTTTTTTTTTTCTTTTTTACTAAATATTCCCCTTAAGGAATATAAACATGCATCTTTACTGTTAAGATCAGTTAATTCGGATTCATTCACAATCCTTCTCATGTGATGCTCAAAGGTGTAATCATTTGACTCTCGTTATGACAAGAGAGCATCACATGAGAAGGATTGTGAATGAATCCGAATTAANAGTTAATTCGGATTCATTCACAATCCTTCTCATGTGATGCTCAAAGGTGTAATCATTTGACTCTCGTTATGACAAGAGAGCATCTTTGCTCATTTACCCTTTCATCTAATTATATTGGTACTTCCTGAGGAAATGGAATACATTCCCCTCAGGCTATTATTTGGATCATAGCTTTCATGACTCCCCAGAATGGAGTCAGCTATGCCTCCATAGTATTCATTCAACCTTGGCAAAAGAAATACTTGATTTATGTTTCGCTCATCGGGAAAAACCATATCGTTCCTATAACTATACTCTTACATCATACGTGTGCATTACTTTGCACGTTTAGTATCATTCATACCTTACTTGTATTAATATCAGGCTTCCTATTATGAAGCTTCACATTGCATTCAACTCATGCGTATTCATCATACTAGCTCATGCCTTCTCCTCACGCGACCACCGGCAGTGACCACGATCCAAACTAAAAGGCACTTCGCGTTTCACGATTTCGAGATGCATGTTGCAAAGAACTCTGGTTCCTTGATCCCCGAAATACAAAAACCTGAAAGACCAAATCTAAGGTTTTCTCGGCTCTTTTATTCACATGACCCTTCACTCAAAACCTAGGGTCAACTCCTAGACACGCGTTGGGATCCCGTGTTTCGGCAAATCCGTGGACAATGCTCCATCGTTTCCCAATAGTCGAAACCTCGAAGCTCTAGATCAACGACTCTCGTTGATTCAAATCTAATGGATACTATTGCTCCTGAGCTTGTGAGTGATCAGAGGTTATCAGCCTTATCTTCTCCGTTGATCTACTAGATCTAACAATTCACAGAATTTCGGTATTCCTCCCTCTGAAAATTCCACCGTCCATTCAGACTCTCGATACCCGAAATGTTGAAATTTTGGATCAGATCAACGGTCACCAATGGATATCCAACCATCGATTGTGACTGTGTCGTGATTTTGCATTTCGCGACTTTGGAACTTCTATTGTGAAGAACCTCGAATCCTTCGATCCCAAAAATTGCGAAATTTTGGAGTTCCCAATTTGACGGTCCCAATTCTTCCATGATCTAACAACTTAGATTTTTTCGGGGTTTTGCGTATCGAGATTTCATGATTTCACGTGTCACGAAGTCGAATACCTTTCACCTTCGTTCTCCCCATCCCCGAAATTGCGAAATTCTCTTTGGATGATCAATGGTCCAGATCGCTCCTTGATTAATGACTATGATCTTTTCGCGAATTTCTCATTGCTTCTTCCAAGCCCTTTTGTTTTACAAAATTCTGGTATCTCCTTGCAACTAACCAGTGTGTTATTTCTTCGAGATCAAACAACTCAAAACATTTTGGTTCTTTCTAAATGGATTTTGATTATCGATCCTATCCAATCTTCAAAACTCTTTTCTGAAGGATTTCTCCTGCTCAATCCTCCATACTTGTTCTTTCTTCAAACTTCAATTTTTTGCGCTTCCTTTTGAACGCTTTAACTCTTTGAACTTAGAAAATTTTTCTAAGTGTTTCCTCTCAAGACTTAAAACCACTACTCCTCCTGGTATACTCCCCGCTCAACCTCCGGAGTTTTCAAACTTTAACACAAGCTTGATTCTATATGCATGTTCGGCATACCAATTTTCCCTGCTATCTCTTCTGAGCTTTTAAGTTACTTACAGGACTAATATCTTAGTCATAACTCATATGAATGTTACCCTCTCTTTATGGGAACAACCAACAAGGTTCACTCTTGGGAATTAGCAACAGTCCCAAAGGACTCCTCTTAATCTTTCTTAAACAAATTATCCTTGTTGTCGATTCTAACAATTATAGGTCAGGTAATCTGACCCTACATATTTTCATCTATCCTCTCAATCATGGGAAGTTATATGCTCAGGGTTTAGTCTTTTAATAACGCAGTAATTATAACTTTCTAAGGATCCTACCAGTCCTTACCAGATTTCCTAAATCATGAAGGAGTTCTTCATGAGGATCTTAATTCTTACCTAACCAGCCATCTCAATTGCAAGAGACTCTACCTGCTTTAGTAGGTATCCATCGTCACACTATAACAGAACAACTCAGTCCATGTCCCTTTTTTTTTGGCTCGTACAGCTCCATAGCACAATTTATTCCACCTCTGTTATTCACACTCAGGTCTTATCAGTAATATTGATCAGTGCATCCCTACTCCTATAAGAGTAGTTATCATTTTGATAAAGGAACAATATAATTCCTTTGTTGGAATTCTGTAGAAATCTCCAAATTATAGTTTCATTTTGCAGTCCTTCTCCTTAAAGAGAAAATGCAAATAACAATATCTTCTTACGCGACTCGTACATGAGCCCAAGAAGGCCAAGTGTTGTATCCATGCTCCGATATCAATTTGTAACATACCCACTATGGAATAATAAATTTTTAGCCTCTTATCGAGGGACAAAATCCCCGAAGTCCTATGGGGGTCTAGCGTAGGATATCTCTTCCCTTGTCCACCTCCTTGTGATCGTTGGTTATGACCATAGGCTAAACAAACTAGGTGCCTTTTTTTCATTTTGCGACTCAGCAATACGAGCGCATCAAGTCTTTTGACTCTGCAAACCCCGAAACCTGAAATCTTACCTTCGAGGAGATCAACGGCTGCGAGTCTCCCCCTAATCCGACAGTCCTGACCGTATCGGGATTTCAATAACCGGGAGTTCAAAATGCAAGAGAGTCAAGTATTTCAACTCTCCAAACCCCGAAACCCAAAATCTTATCTTTGAGGAGATCGACGACTATGAGTCTCCCCCTGATTCGATGGTCCTGGCCGTATTGGTATTTCGGTAACTAGGAGTTCGAAATGCAAGAGAGTCAAGTCTTTCAACTCTCCAAACCCTGAAACCCAAAACTCAAGTTCTTTTATGAGACCCAACAGCTCTCGATGTTTTGGATCCAATGGTCTGAATCTTTTCGGAGTTTCATGAACCAGTAGTTAACGATGAAACGTCTCCAAAACTCTTGTCACTCCAATCCCCAAATTTTGATATGGGGATTCGTGTAGGAGAACAACAATCCTCAAGGATTTGGATCCAATGGTCCACGGAATTTCAAAGCTTTCCCCGAACTCTGACCTCTCACCACACGTCTCCTTCGATGAACGATCCAAATCCTTTCAGGATTCCTCCTTTCTACCACAAAGCACATCGGGGTTTTCAGGTACCAGGACTTCACGACTTGTGAAGACAAGGGTTCTTGCCCTTTGGTTTCCCGGGTTCCAAAACGCTGACCGGTAGACATGTGTCCTCTACAAATGGATGGTCCAGGTAACTCCCATGGATCTTGGTATCTACGGTCTCGATTCCTTCGCTACTTGCGAAGGCTGAAAGGGGGTCGAGGCATTAACGCCTATGTTCCTCCCTCCAATCTAATGGTCGTGACAGACCTCATATCCTCCGAAGGGATCTCGCCCGTTCATATGAAAAATGTAAGGGTACTCTCATTTGATATTTGCAACTCACTATCCTTCCTGAGCTTCATCATCTATGAAGGACTTGAGAGATTTGCGCTCTTTCTCCTGGACTTGACTCTTAGAAGAGTCTTCAGCACAACTATTGCACTCCTTCATCAAGGGGTTCTGGGGTTCTATTTGATCGTAGAGAGCCTATGCATATAGGCACTACCTCTCATGAGATTAACAAACTCCATCCTCCAAGGGACTCAGAATGACTTGGTGAGTAAACCATTGTACATGCAACTATGCCTAAGGTCAACAAGATCATAGTTTGTGGCTCTAGCTTAAGACACTACAAAACTCTAGAATTTATGAGAACCAAACATGTCCGACCCATATAATTCCTTACTTGCCTAATTATACAATCAAGCAGAAATAGGAGGGATACAATATATCCATTAAGCATTCATTCACATTCTTGAAAGCATGCACAGTATAACCAATTCATACACAGTTACAGCCACATTACACAGGGTAGGAAATCACTTATCTATTACAAGTTGTCGCGAACCAACTAACTCTGGGTGTTCATCCTTCCACCCGACCATAGGCTTAGAGGCATTCATTCTTAGCACTCTAGCCACCCCCATGCCAAGCCATGATATCACCAGGGAATTCTCACAGTTCTAAAGGGTTCCCTCTCTGTTTCAGCTTCTGTTTGGGTCTTGTTTTTTTCAACTCGGAGCTTTCTCACTCGGTTGTGGCCTCGGCAAGGTTTCTCAGGTGCTCTTTGGCATAAAACTCGCGGCCTTTTGTTCATGATTTTCTAGAGAGCTTTGTGCCTCTCCCTTGTGAGATTTTTCCCTTGTCTTTTGTCTGCCCTCTCCTGTGTGTGTGTCCCTCTTACGTGGGAAGGCTTTTTTTTTGCCGACCTATCCTGTTTCTTCTGTCAGAAGGAAGCTTAGGTCTGCAGGTCCCTGTGGTACTTCGGACTGACAACCCATGTTTCCATTCATGGGGATGGTTGGTGATTCAACCACCAGTCCTTTCTTCATTGATTAATTTTATTTCCTTGGGATTCGAAGGAGGTTTGTCATCCTTATCAAGGGAGATTTGGGGTTATTTGATATATGAACCCTCTTGTATAGTTTTCACATTCTTCCTCTAGTGATATCATGGCCAGTACTTTCAAGGCTTCACCCCCACAATCAGTTATTTCCAAATCAAACAATAATACATTTACATTTTCTTCATGCATTAACATGGTAATTCCTATTCTATGATTAATTACAAAATGGGGGAAACAGGGTGTTACATCCCTTGTGCACATCCATTGCATACGCCTTTATGGTCCCCTTTGAGTTCTGGTAAACATGTGACCGCTTTGCATATGTATGGTAGTGGCTTGTAGTTGATGCGGGCTAACCTTCTATGCCAAAGTTCACATGAGTTTTCAATGGTGTGGGTCATGGCAGCCTCTGAGTGACCCTTTAGTTTATACAAGCCATTTTCTTCATTTCCAATGATGATTGCTTCATTTAAGGTTTCTCCTTTAGCCCACATAAGAACTTGTCCATCTGTAAAAGAAAATCTGAAGCCTTTCTTCTCTAAAGATGAAATGGAGAGTAGGTTCTTCTTCAAGCCTGGTACATATAGTACATCCTTCATTTTTAGTGAATTCCCTAAATTCAGTTTATGGTTTGATTCTCCCACTCCCTTGATGGGATATTGGTAATCATCACTAAGTGTCACTTTCTAAGAAAAAATATTTTCTGAGATATAAGAGAGAATATTTCTTTGTCCCGTCATGTGCTTGGATGCACCACTATCAATGAGACAAGTATCCTCTCCATGTGTTACATATCCTGAGAGGGCCGAGATCAAGACATGGTCTTTGATCTGCTCTCTTATCATCTTTGTGAGTGGCTCCTCATCTTAGACTACATGGGCATGGAGCCTCTTATGTTTTCTCTTATATTCTTCTCATCTGGATGGACAAAACTTCACAATGTGTCCCATCTTTTCACAATGATAGCATTGTACAAATGAGTAGTCTCTTTCCTTTCGTTGTCATCTCTTCTGAAATCTCCTTGGATGAGATTCTTTATGATTGAATTTATTTGATTGTTGAGGCTCCTTATGAGTCTCCTTTTGGAAGTAGGGTTTCTTCCTTCCTCCTTTGGTGTGAGTAGCTAGGGATTGATCATCATCCCTTGCTAGTAATGCTTCCCAATTCGTTACTCTTGTTTCTTCTTGGATGCATTCTTCCCATAGACTGTCAAACTTTAGTTTCTCCTTTCTGGCACATATCGTTTGGATGAAAGCATCCCAAGGTCTTGTGAGACCATTTAGGGTTGTCATTATGAGTTCGTCTTTGTGTTTGGTATCTCCAATAGCTTCTAGCTATTCTTTGAATTCTAAGATTCTGGAGAAGTATTCTTGAATCATTTCTCCTTTCTGCATCCTTGTATTCTTCAGTTGAGTTCTAAGATTCATCTTCCGGTTTATGTTCTTTCCTTCATATAGTCTAGTAAAGGCATAAAACTTCTCTTTTAGAGTCTTCTTGGATGACACATAAGGAATCATGTGGTCTTTGATTGAATCTACAATGATTATTTTGGCCCTTATTGTGTCCTTTTGATTCTTTGCCTTTTTTGCAACATCATTGGGTTCCAGTACTTCTTCTTTGATGAATCTTGCTAGGTCATTCTCTTCAAAAATGAGGCCAATCCTACACTTCCAGGCATGGAATTTTTCCACTACTTCTAACTTGTCAACAAGCTTAACGCTTGCAGACTTCTTTACTTAGAGCTAGGAAAATGACCGAAAAATGAAAGTGCTCAAAATAAAAAAATGAACTTACTAGGAGGTGCGCTTGGCTGAGGCGAGTAGCCTGGTGTTACCCATGATTTTGGTCGTCATGATGATATATTGATGATGGTGTACTCAGGATCTTCATAAGAACCTTCTCCTGAGAAAAAGTTACTTTCATCTCTTCTAGAAAACTCATTTTTGAAGGAGGTTCGCAGGCTGCTAATACATTTGCCTGCAAGAATGACCCATTCTCAAAGGATACCTTAAGCCAGGATGCGAGAAGTTCACACTATGTTGAACTGCTAGGGTGAGAACTCTTCCTAAAGCAAGGAAAAAGGTGAATTCTCGATGCTTCTAGAAGGGAATCTTCTAGAAGGATGAGATGGCATTCGAATGGTTATCCTAGTACTGGATTCCCTGATATTTTGAGATCATTCTTATCCAAGTAACTAATTCATTCTCTCCTATATATTGAAGGAATTCTCATGGAAAAGGTTAAGCAAGATTCATTGGAGAATTGGTGAAAGAACTGTGTGAAGGATTCAGCATTGAACAACATCTTGGAGACTCTAGCAAGTCTATCAAGAGGATTTGATCTTTCATACAAGGATTGAGCAAGTGTGTGTGTCGGAGCCAAGAGCCATCGAAAGGAATTTTGTGACATCAAGGCTCAGGTTGTAATCTTTACTTTCCATTAATATGATACAGTGGCATGTCCCTTTCCCATAAATCTATTTCCACTTTATTGTGTAATTCCTTGATCATACACATAGGTTAACTGTTGAATATATTGTACTATCTTCACTTTGGTTGGTTTGTGTTGTCTTGGTCTAGACTTTACGAGAGCATTGAAGCGAAGAAAGAGCAACAAAGACCCTAGGAAGCGATAATAAGGTATATTACTTGTTTCTTCCTCCTAGTTAATTCAACAGTCAAAACTTAGGGAAAGAGTATTGTCCTGTCCTATTTTGTTCTAGATCCAGGTGGATCTAGGGAGATCAATTAGTGTCCACACCTACGGATTTATCCAATAACAAAATTGGCGACTCCACTGCGGAACAATCCCATTTTCTTTGTGGCTTTTGGTGTTTTTCTATGGCCATTTTCTCTAGTTTCACTTTTCTCCTATCCTATCAATCTCTGAGTCTCCAGGATATCCTGATAGACCCTTTGGGTCCAGAGGCCTTTTTCAATTTTGCTTCATTTTCCAAAATTTTGATTATGTTCAGACATTCTCGCACTGTACTTCATTGCAGCCTGCGAGAATAGGTAGAGTTCACACTCTGCCTTTAGGTTTCAGTGCGAGGTTCTCGCACCCTGCTCAAGGGTCATCTATGAGAAGCAATGCTTCTCGCACTGTGTAATATTGCCTGCCTGTGAACTCAATTTTTCAAAACTTTGGATTTGAGTTTTGGTATTTTTAACTACCCAGATCAGTTTGATTGCCTCATAAAAGTTTCTTGGACCATTGATTGATGTTTTTCTTGTCTTCGTTTGCGTTCATGAATAGTCTTAGGATTTCAAGGCTTTTCTTGTCATTTTTGGCTTAACTTTCGTTTCTTGACTTTTCTTGGAAAAACCATTCTCTCTGACTTTAGAATCTGAGTGTGTTTGATTAGTTAAGAACCAGTGATTGGTTGAAAGTTAAGTTGCTTGGTCTTTTCTTATTTGCTTATTGTTTGCAAGATCATCTTTACATTTGAAAAGATTATATTGGTTTGTTCTTTATTTTTGTTTTCATTGAAAGAGTTGATTGGGTTTGTTATTGCTTGGTTCTTTGGTTTTTGATTTTCAGTACTCTTACTATCATAGTATGAGTCCTTTTTGAAAAGTGAACAAAAAGTTTTTCTTTCAAAAAATCATTTTCGTTTTTGAAAACATTGAAAATCAAATTATTGAGATTGTTGAAGTTGTTGAAAAAGACACAATAGAGAATTGTTATTGCTTCGTGTTTTGTTGCATTTGAATTTTAAAGGGAATTTTGCATTGTAGTTCAAGGTTGATCTGGAAAACTTTCTCTCTCTCCCATACATAGGATTCATTGAACGAAAAGTGATACATTTCATTCTCATTCTTGCATTGTTGGGTCAGAGTCACACAACATAAGTTTCACTTCCGTTTCCTTTGAGTAAACAACAGCTCTTAATAACACTGTGTAATCATAAAATTTATCTAGTAACTCTTTTCTAGGGCTCTATTACACCAACATTTAGCTAGGTTAGTGCTTTGGAGTAGGAAGAGAGATACACTCTCCAAAAGCTCAAAACACACAATAGTATCTTGTGTTAGGGAGTGTTAAATTCCATTTGCAACATCCTGTCCTGGGAAGCCCTTCTCACACAAGGGTCAAGCATGAGGTCGCATTGGTATTGGTAGAGTTCCTCACCCTGCTTTGTTGATATCAGTGTAGAGATTGCACGTATTACAGGGAACACTCGGAGGTATACCCACAATGATGAGTGGAAGTCGTTTGAGTTGATTTTGGGCTAGATACCCTGCCCTTGCGTGTGGATCAGACTGTCGACTATTCCCCCAGGATTTATTTTTTTTGGTGGTGACCTTAGTGGCCTATATTTCTAGGTTCTTACCCGAGGTGACTGTGGAGGGGGAATTCTTCACGGTACCTGGAATTGACGTTGACCAAACTCACTCGGGCTCCTTGGAGGGTATACCCACGATTATGTGTGAGAGATTGCACCAGGGTGTAAGTCCGTTAAGTAGGTCGTCAATGTAACTTTTCCACCCTAGCCCTGCCCCTTCTTGTCTCATTGTTGCGACGTTGGATTTCATCAGCAACTAGTGGCGTTCCAGATACAAGTTGTTGTCTCTGACAAGAACATTTGTCGAATTGTTATCGACGAGGGTGCCTCGACATGTGTCATGTCTTTTTCTTGATGGAAATCCATTGGCTCTCCTTCTTTGAATGAATCAGAAAACACTCTTAAAGCCTTCATTGGTTCTGGTTTTAAGCCCTACGATGTTCTTCCTTCGTTGCCTATCACTTTAGAAGGTAAGATGGTCCAATTTGAAGTGGAAGTCTTCGACACTCCTCTTGATTATAATCTTCTGCTTGGCCGTAGTTGGATCAATTCCATGTGCACTGTTGTGTCGACACTTTTTTGTGTAGTATGTTTCCCTCATCAAGGAAAGGTTGTTACCGTCAACCAACTTGCCTTCTTCAATTCTGATACCCATACAAGAAACGTACCGTTTATTGCTAAAACCCCACCAGGTTATGAGAACGTCGGTGTAGGCCTTCTAAAGGACTCCTCATTAATGGGTACTTTCCCCATTCCACCGCCCGATGTTCCACACTCATCTGTTGCTTCTATCAACATGATCTCCACTTTGCCTCACGAAATTCCTGTGTCTCACGACCCTTGGATTGTCCCTGACCCTGGAGATCATCTTCGTTTCAGCGACATCATGCCGTTAAGTCCGGTTGAATCCACCTATCAGGCCATTCAATCGGCAACACCTTATACACCCTCTCTTGATGAGTTGTCTCCCGATCCTTTTCATGTTATTTTTCCCACTGACAAGATGATCATGTCCGTCATGGAGGACACCCCTTGAGATGATGGGCATCATCGTTCCATTCTTTTTCTGGAGCAACATACTCTTGAGAACTACCAACGGATTTCGCCTTCATCGACCGTTGTTGTCATCTCGATGGTTCCCGCGACTACACACGATGTGTTTGCTGAAGGGAACTTAAGTAATATCTTTCCCACAATTCCCATTGACATATCCATTAAACCTGGGATTGTTGAAAATTTCCATATTGGAGCTTCGTGTTCCCCTGACGAAATAGTCACCTATGCGTCCCTATTCAAAGAGTTTCGGGACATATTCACCTGGAGCTACGAGGAGATGCCAGGTATCGACCCTGCAATTGTTGTGAATGAGATAAAGACATACCCTGGTGCTAAACCCGTCCAACAATGCCTTCGTCCAGTTCACCCGTGTAAAGCAATTGCTATCAAGCTCGAAGTTGAGAAACTTCTAAAACTCGGCTTTATTTATCCGATGGCTCTTACAGACTGGGTTTCCAATCCTGTCCCGATTGACAAAAAAGGAGGCACCATTCGTGTATGTGATGATTATAGGGATATTAACAAAGCTTGTCCCAAAGACAACTTTCCTACCCCCTTCATCGATCAGATTGTCAATGATTGGGCCGGAAGTGAAATCTTCTCTCTCATGGATGGTTTCTCCGGCTATAATCAAATTAACGTTGCTCCTAAGGATCAACATAAGACTTCTTTTATTTGTCCTTGGGGTACTTTTGCCTATCAGAAACTCCCTTTCGGTCTTAAGAATGCGGGTGCAACTTTTCAACGCGCTATGTTTTATGCTTTTCATGATATCAAGCACATCGTTCAACCCTATTTGGACGATTTACCCGCTCATTCTATGCGCAGAGTCGATCATCCTACCCACCTCCGTGTCATTTTCGTTCACTGTCAGTTCTATCGTATACGTTTAAATCCTCATAAGTGCATTTTTTGTGTAGAATTTGGTCATCTTATAGCTTTTATCGTTTCACGTCAAGGGATTCGGGTGGATCCTTTAAAGGTTGAGGCGATCCTTAATATCCCTCCTCCTTCTACACTTCACCAGTTGCAAAGTTTGCAAGGGAAAGCAAACTTTCTTCGTCATTTTATCCCAAACTACGCCAAGATTACTCGTGGATTTACGCGGCTATTAAAGAAATATTCAGAGTTCGTCTGGGATACCACTGCCAACAATGCTTTTGAAGCTTTGAAGTTATCCCTGACGTGAGCTCTGCTTCTCTTCCCCCCAAATTACAGTTGCGATTATTTCCTTTATCTTACTTCCTTGGAGTATACTATTGGCATGGTTCTCGTCCAAGAGGATGATGCACAAAACGAACATGTTATTTATTACTTGAGTTGAAGTCTCGCGCCAACTGAAATCAAGTATCAACATGTCAAAAAACTGGCCTTGGCTGCCGTTCAAGCCGTCCAACGCTTCCGGCACTATATCCTCTCACGCAAGACTACGGTGATTTCTCATTGCAACCCTATGCAACATATTTTGACACGTCAATTGCTAGGGGGAAAATACTCCAAATGGATTGTGATACTCCAGGAGTTTGACTTGGAATTTGACCACGCCAAGTCCAAGAAATCCTTAGTTTTTGCTGAGTTGATATGCGATTTTCCCCACTCTGCAATGGAAAATGTAGCAGTTGGTTCTTTACCCGATGAATCTCTTTTCCTTATTAGCATTGATGATCTTTGGTATGGGGATATCATTATCTATCTCCAAACCTAGACTTTCTGGCCTACTTTGTCTAGTACTGAATGACGTCGCATCCAATATCAAGCTCGTCAATACATTATCCTCGGGGATACTCTTTATCGTCAGGGGATTGACTCTATTTTTCGACGTTGTCTAACGTTTGACGAAGCCGAGAAGGCTCTGAATGACTTCCATTTCGGAGCATGTGGTGGTCATATGTCTGGGTATGCTACTGCCTAGAAGATCTTACGCGTAGGTTATTTTTGGCCTTCTTTGTTTAACGACTGCATTACTGTCATTCAGAAATGCCATGCCTGCCAAAACTACAATCAGAAAATTCGGTCACATCCTACTCCTCTTCACCCTGTGGTCTCAGTTGGTCCTTTTGCAAAATGGGGCATCAATTTCATGACATGTCACCCTCACTCGACCGAGGGGCATGGTTACATCATTGTAGTCGTTGATTACTTTATGAAATGGGTCGAGGTGATGTCGACATTCGACAACACTGGAAAGACCGCAACATTGTTTCTTTTTAACCACATCATAGCTCGTTTTGGTGTTCCCCAAGCTATCGTCACTGATCACGGTAGCCACTTTAGGAATTTTATGATGTCCGAACTTACTGAGAATTTGGTTTTTCATCATGATAACTCAACATCCTATTATCTCATTACTGTGCTTCGACGAATGATAGTGATTCATAAAACAAGTTGGCACACAATGTTGTTTCCGACATTGTGGGCGTACCAGCCATCTGTCAAGTCCACTATTGGGTTTACACCTTTTCTGTTAGTCTATGGTGTGGAAGCCATTCTTCCTATAGAATGTGAGATACCCTCTATGAAGCTAGCTGTTGAACTCCTACCCAACACTTCTGCTGAAGAAGAATGTCTATTGTATCTTATGCGATTAGACGATGCTTAGCGTGACGCCACCCGAGTCATAGAAGCTAAGAAGAAGCGTGTTAAGGCCCAATATGACAAGTATGTCAAGCCTCGTGTTTTTTTTCCGAAGGTGATCTTGTTCTTTTCTATGAACAAGATCGAGATATGTTAGGAGATGGGAAATTCGAACCCATGTAGCGAGGTCCTTATATCGTTCGACGAGTTTTGGAAAAAAGAGCTTATGAGTTGGTAGATTACGATGGTATCCCTTTGAGTGAACCTAGGAATGGGTTGTACTTGAAGAAGTACTATGCATAAATCATATATGCACAAGTACTTGTATTTTATTGTATCATACGTTTTGTGTGTTACTATAGTTTGTTTTTGTCGTTATCTGGTCTCTACCCTTATGTGACATTGTGTTTGATTTCCAGATGTCAGAGTCTTCACTACCCTATATTGGCCTCGCTAATGGCGCTAGTCGTAGTACTCAGAACCTTGCTTCTGTTGCGTGGGCAATTTACGCCCCTACAAACGAACTTGTCTCCTTACGAGGTGTGTGCCTCGGTCGTGCGACCAACAACATTGCAAAGTATAGCGTCGTCATTGAATTATTGGCTAATACTATCTCGCTCAGAATTTTTCATTTGGTTGTGCGACTGGATTCGCAGCTTGTAGTACTACAGTTAAGTAATGTCTACTCTATTCAAATTCCTACTTTGTTACGAGTGTATTTGTGAATTCGCCTCTTGGAACATTATTTTGATCACATTGAATATCAACATATTCCTAGATGTCTAAATACATTAATAGATTCATTGGATAATTATGTATTGGACAGACATTTGAACCATTTATAAATCAATCACATCAAAATTCACACAATATAAAGTAAGCCGGTAGAAGCCATCTGTATATATAACGATCAAAAGAGTTTTTTACAAAAATTTTGTCCGAAGACCAAAATGTCAAAATCTGAAGCTTATAGCTTCTACAAAGTGACGTCATGGATGACATTCACGGTAAACACATGACTGCCCTAGCAACCCTATGAAGCAGTTGACCCATAGGTGTTGATACTCCTACAGTATGACGTTGGTCGTGTCGTGGAACCTCTTCCAGAGGCTTGTCTGGAATGTCTGCGGTCAGGCCCTCTAGATTTTGTTCCACCACCTGATAATCCTCGGCATATTGTGGTGTTGCTGCTACCTCTCCTCCCCATTGGATGGGAGAAGTGCCAGGAGTTCTGTAAGGCCCAACATCTGTGTTATCAACAAACGATTTTGTATTAGTTTTTGGACAAGCATATAAAACAAAAACATTTGAATATGATAAAAATTCACCAAAAACATTTAAAAAGAAAAATGTGTGCACTTCTCACCAAGGTCCCCCCACTGAGCATCCTCTAGCAGCACTAAATCCAGATCTCCTCGGAAATCCAAGCCAGCATAAGCATAGTCATCAACCATCAACAGTTGTGGTTGAAGCCAATCAAAGAAAGTATCATCATACTTGATGATCAGTCCTGCTACATGCCGAGCCATAAGCCGACACCATCTCAGCATCCTTGGATCCCTAGGACCCAGTATATCCACTCAACCTGTAGTCTCATTAATGGTACCCTCTCAAGGAAGAAGGACACCAACAAAGATACATACCCGAATTGCTTCAGGTCACCTTGTCTGCACTTGGTCAATTGCTTTTTTATACTACAGAGTACTGCATCTGCCCAGTTGAATACTCGAGGCTCAGTACACTCAATATCATACTGGAAGTAACTCTGTAAAGCCATGTGAGGAGCATAACTCCTAGCCATCCGAGCTATAGTGAAAAGGATAGTACGGAGGGTCAAGTCTCGTACCCCCCATATCGCTACTTTTCCTTTCTTTCTCTCAGCCTCGGGAACGCGGTGTATACGACAATATTCACTCATTTGTAGTCCACCACCTCTACTCCCTGTCAGGCTCACATAGTACCCCTGTCGGGAAAATCCAGTCAAAAAGTAAATTTCCTCAATGTCTAAGGACAATGTGTGGACCCCCACCTAAAATACATGTTGATCAGGGTCCCACATACGCACCAGGTACTCTAATAGTCTGACTTGGGCCCTCATGCCCGAAATGCGAAAGTACTTCAGGAGTCCACAATCTCTCAATGCAGCTATAGTAAGTGGATGATTTTCGGCCATTGAATTGTCTTCTTCATGTTCCCTTTCACGCCATTCAAGCACCATTTTGTTGGCCAATTATCTGCATAAGAGACACATTAACAAGATTAGCAACTTTTTTCATGAGTTCATTCTCTTTTATTGGCTAAATTTTAAAAACTTTTTTGAGCTTTGCAGTTCTCGCAGGTGCCCTGTGTGCACAATGCGAGAACCTCATAGGTGGACTTAGGCTCACCTGCGAGAATGAATCATTCTCACAGGACCCATATGGCCTGCCTGGGATAATGGCAGTGCACATGTAGGGCTTGGAAAATCAACTTAAAAATGAAAATTTAACCAATAAAATTACAAAATTAAACCATGAAAGTGTTAAGGATGAAGAGCCTACCTCATTGTCGTAGACGGCTCGCTGAATGGTCTCTCGTAGCTCCCGCAATATGACACCGAACTCTGAGGGTAAAAGAGGGGTTTTTTGGAACTCAAATAGTGGAAAGGTAAAAATGATGTGGTAAAAAGAGTATTTACTCCTTTTATTTACTTTTACTATGTCATTTTGGTTTTTTATGATTATTTATCTATTAAACCCTAATCACTAATGTCATTTTGAGTGAACCTTTTGCAGGCGTGATGATTTTTGATGATCATATACAGAGATACAGACATATTTTTCTTTGTCATCGCGTGTTTTGGATTGTTTTTTATGGTTTTTATATAAAACCTCGAGCATCGTTTTTGTCCGTTCTTGCGCTTGCAAATACATGAGAACACGACTGAGCATACTTTTATCACTTTTTCGGGCTCAAAAAGGTTATATGAAAAAGGAACCCCCCTGGAGTCCTCTTTAAGCTCTTTTCAGACTCTCTAAACATGAAAAGATTGTCGAGAGACCTTTCTATTTTCACGCTCGATAAAGTATTTGAAGTAAGCATCTGGTGAGCGATAATTTATCTCTTTTTCGGTCTCATCCAGACTATTTTACGAAAAAGGAACTGATAGAGTTCTCTTTTAAGTGTTTTTCCAAACTCTATAATCTTGAAAAATCTTCAATTTTTCTATCTTTGGACTCGTTAAACAAACATTGACAGACCCGTAATGGGACCGAACCACTCCTTATTAGGGTTCGTTAAAAATACTCCGAGGGACTCGTCCGAAGGATGACCTTACATCAACAAGCATATGTTATCCTCCTCAAGCTTGCGTAAAAATAAAGAGGTACTCACCAGAAATGGTGGGGGGAAAGTTGGGAAAGGGATATGTTTTCATCTTCTTATTAATTGGCAGTAAGTGTCGCTCTTGAACATGACACCCCCTATTCATTATTTGAAGACGGTTTGGGAAATCCATTTGTCTCTCTTTCAATTTGCTACAAGGTCATTCTCTATATCGTCTTTGAGTCAATGCTGCCAAGTCATTGGTCGTGTCATTCACATGTTCAAGAGAAGTCCATCTGAAACCTATATTGAGTCGACCATCTGCAGTTATCCATTCTCTCTGTGTCGGCCTTCCCTGTGTCCAGTCCAATTCACATCATACTCTATTTCACCTTCAAAATATGTTACTCATTTCATTTCATTGATGGGGGATACATCAAGGCCATCATGTGACGATTTTTGTTCCGTCGACTTCAGCTCATTATCCAGAATCAATACTTAGAAATTATTTGGTACCTTGGAGCTTGCATGCCTCAATGGTAGGTTTCCTCTCTTTCGACAGTGGGTTTACATCATTGACCCCTGATCAAAAGATTCCATCGGATGTTCGACTTCAAACCATTCATTCACACTCGATGGATTGTACTTGAGTACCTTGGGAGTCATTGACATCAATGGTGATTTCCCTCGCACTTGTTAACGGTTTCATCAATGACTGGTAATCAAGTGGTTTCTACCATGTTCGACTTCAAAACATGTAATCACATAGTTAGATTCGTACTTTGGGCGACGAGATTGAAGACCCTAGATATCATTTCTTTGGTCCAGGTTGAGATGGAGTACGTATAATTTGTGACACATAGATCCACTGTGTATTTCTCGTGGCTATGTCGTCTTGAGTTGAAATTTCTCGCATAGATCCACAGTGTATTCCGGTGGCTATGCTATATTTTGATGGCATGGATCCACAGTGTATGATTGGTAGCCATGACCCAGGTATACATTTTTCATCAATCTATGATCTAAGTATGGGAATGCCTACCTCAAAATTGGTATATATGATATTCTACAGATACTTGGTTGTTCGCAGGTTTTCGATTAGGTGTGCTCCTGGTTCCCGACACACACATGCAGCTTACAAAGTCTTTCGGCTGTCACTAATTCCAACCTCATACTTTGGGGGGCATTCTGTTACCCATGATTTTGGTCGTCATGATGATGTATTGATGATGGTGTACTCAGGCTCTTCATAAGAACTTTCTCCTGAGAAAAAGTTACTTTCATCTCTTCCAGAAAACTCATTTTTGAAGGAGGTTCGCAGGCTGCTAATACATTTGCCTGCGAGAATGACCCATTCTCGCAAGTTTCCTTAAGACAAGGTGTGAGAATTTCACACTGTGTTGAAATGCTAGGGTGAAAACTCTTCCTAAAGCAAGGAAAAGGTGAATTCTTGATGCTTCTAGAAGGGAATCTTCTAGAAGGATGAGATGGCATTCGAATGGTTATCGTAGTACTGGATTCCCTGATATTTTGAGATCATTCTTATCCAAGTAACTAATTCATTCTCCCCTATATATTGAGGGAATTCTCATGGAAAAGGTTAAGCAAGATTCATTGGAGAATTGGTGAAAGAATTGTGTGAAGGACTCAGCATTGAACAACAGCTTGGAGACTCTAGCAAGTCTATCAAGAGGATTTAATCTTCTTCATACAAGGATTGAGAAAGTGTGTGTGTTGGAGCCAAGATCCATCAAAAGGAAGTTTATGACATCAAGGCTCAGGTTGTAATCTTTACTTTCCATTAATATGATACAGTGGCATGTTCCTTTCCCATAAAGCTATTTCCACTTTATTATGTAATTCCTTGATCATACACATAGGTTAACTGTTGAATATATTGTACTATCTTCACTTTGGTTGGTTTGTGTTGTCTTGGTCTGGAATTTACGAGAGCGTTGAAGCGAAGCAAGAGCAACAAAGACCCTAGGAAGTGATAATAAGGTATGTTACTTGTTTCTTCCTCCTAGTTAATTCAACAGTCAAAACTTAGGGAAAGAGTATTGTCCTGTCCTATTTTGTTCTAGATTTAGGTGGATCTAGGGAGATTGTTTAGTGTCTGCACCTACGGATTTATCCAATAACTCTTGGAGTGTTTGGATCTGAGAAAATCCAACTTTTTCTCCAAATTTGATTTGCAGATCACTGAGAAATACACAATCACAAGAGACACAACATTTATCCTGGGAAACCCTCTAGGGGAAGAAAACCCAGCAAAACTTCCTTAATATAGATAGACAATACAATGCCAAGAGATATCTTAAACTAATACATAAACTCCTCTCCCAGATATGCTCCACTCTCTCCTTCTCCAGCAGTAAATCCGAAACTTGTCTCTCAATGAGTAAGTGAGTTGTGTCTAAGTGAGGCGCTAGCCTCCTTTATTTATACAAGTCTAGCACGTGTGAAGTGTCTGTTCACTGGCAGGGATGACTTCTCAAATTGGGTGGGTAAACCCACCTTTATTATATTTCTGGGTCTCTTTAATATCTATTGGGGCCGACTTCTTATTCTTCCTATTACAATTATCTTTTGACCAATCCGCAAAAGAGGATTTGGTCCTATTACAATAACTGACATGATCAATCCACAATGGGGATTGATCCTTATGAATAATATATCAATAATAATAAGAATACTCTTTGCAGTTACATTATTTCAACAAGATCCTTATCTTCTTTCTTTTTTTGATATGTCTCCTCTGGCTTTAGTCATAGATCCTTTGCAGAAGTGCATTGTCCCATGCTCTCTTTGATAGGGCTTGAAAGTCCACTAAGAATGGTCTTCAGAGCCAATGCATCATTCTTCTTTCCTTCCCTTTGAGCTGCAAACTTTGAGTTGTTTTTCAACGGAACTGATCCACCAATGGCTGCCTTCCAAATAGTTGCTCCCATTGTCTTCAAATACACTCTCATCTCTATTCTCCAAGTAGAATAGTTTTCCTCATCAAGAATTGGTATTTCATCATCCATTTGTGTGTCTATGGATCTCCTTCAATCTTGTTAAGGCTTGTAGTGAAGGCCCGCTCTGATACAAATTGTTGGACACACCTACCACACTTAGAGGGGGGGTGAATGAGTGTGGGGATCTTTTTCCCAAAACTTCCCTCTTACACAAAAACTCCTTAGTTAACATTCAAAATTTTCTCAT
>JZKD02S0485719.1:28029-73469 GCA_000966675.3 Picea glauca | reverse complement strand
GTATGCAAAATTTGGGTCTCCCACAAGTTGACCTATCACGTTGACCAACATGGTACGAGAGGATCCCATGCCAACCCTCATTACTCTGCATATGTGGCTAGCCATGTATGTAATTTCAAGAAGATTCTAGAAGGTTCAAATCCCTATCACAATTGAAGGTTGAGTAAGTCAAAAACCTACCCCCAGATGGCTATCAGGCTATGTTAAATACCAAGCCACTAGGAGGAGAAAGGGTTCCATTATTTTACATTGTATCTTGTTCCATAGTTGAGGAAAAAAATTGAGAGTGGTATTCTATGAGTATAATAGAGGAGGAGAGATTCGGTAGCAACCATGCATGCCATAAGTCAAAGAAAACTCCACATAGAGTGCCTCTTTCTTTGTACTTGCATCATTTCTATACTAGAGAAAAGAGAGAAAAGAAACCTCACCTTCTAGCTGGGTTTTCTCCCATATTGGGTTTCCTAGGTCATATCTTATGTTTATTTGTAGATGGTGTGTGTATTTATTTATGTTCTCTCTTTTCCATATTTTATATATTTCATGCATAAGAAGAAAACTAGTAATCAAGAGTCTAATATCTAAAGGAAAAATAACCTTAATAGTAAATATTTCAATTATTTATTAGATATGTTGTGACAAACTGTTCTAATGGAATATCCACGACAATTTACAGATCGCCTTTTGTTTTTGTTTTTTTTTAATTTTTTTCCTCTATTTTTTTTTATTAATGGTGGGTTCTTTTAGGTTTTTACATCAATGAATATGGCTAGTAAATAAGGGGTAAGTTCAAAAAAGAAAGTGACACATCTTTGTGTTGTTGGATCATGTTGTCATTGATGCCAATGGTTTGATTATTTGGGAGATTGTTGGATCATACATCATTGATGTAAATGGTTTGATTGATTGATTTCAAGTAGTTGATTGATTGATGATTGATGAACAATGTATATGCATTGTCCTTGATGAGAATGATAGATGTCCAAGTGGAAACCAATTGATAAAGATGGATCATTGATATGATGCAATGATGAAGATGGATCAATGAGGTGTCATTGATACATGATGCGTAGTTGATATATATGATGTAGTGGTAAATAGATGCAAAGATGAATCATTATTGTCTTATCATGGTTGATAAGGTGCAAAAATGGATGAACTCCAAAGTGTTCCCCTTATGGTAAAAGCCCTCACGGGAATACGCTTTGCAGATTGAGTTATCCTAGAAGAATGGTTGGAGGACCCATGCTCTCATTATTTTTTTTTCATGATTGATAAGGTGCACAAATGGATGAACTCCAAAGTGGTCCCCTTATGGTGAAAGCCCTCATGGAAAGATGTTTTGTGGATTGAGTTATTCTAGAAGAATGGTTGGAGGACCCATGCTTGTATGTGGAATAACGAGATGAAGATAAATGAAATTGTTGGTGAAACTATCCTGGATGTATAGTTCTTGTCATGTCATTTCTGGTGGTATGTAAAATTTCACATAACTCCTCACGGTTAGAGAGTTATGGCCATGAGAAGTTGGAGACTCCAGGTTTGGGTAATGGACCCAAATAATCAAACCATTGGCATCAATGACAACATGATCCAACAACACAAAGATGTGTCACTTTCTTTTTTGAACTTACCCCTTATTTACTAGCCATATTCATTGATGTAAAAACCTAAAAGAACCCACCATTAATAAAAAAAAATAGAGGAAAAAAATTAAAAAAAAACAAAAACAAAAGGCGATCTGTAAATTGTCGTGGATATTCCATTAGAACAGTTTGTCACAACATATCTAATAAATAATTGAAATATTTACTATTAAGGTTATTTTTCCTTTAGATATTAGACTCTTGATTACTAGTTTTCTTCTTATGCATGAAATATATAAAATATGGAAAAGAGAGAACATAAATAAATACACACACCATCTACAAATAAACATAAGATATGACCTAGGAAACCCAATATGGGAGAAAACCCAGCTAGAAGGTGAGGTTTCTTTTCTCTCTTTTCTCTAGTATAGAAATGATGCAAGTACAAAGAAAGAGGCACTCTATGTGGAGTTTTCTTTGACTTATGGCATGCATGGTTGCTACCGAATCTCTCCTCCTCTATTATACTCATAGAATACCACTCTCAATTTTTTTCCTCAACTATGGAACAAGATACAATGTAAAATAATGGAACCCTTTCTCCTCCTAGTGGCTTGGTATTTAACATAGCCTGATAGCCATCTGGGGGTAGGTTTTTGACTTACTCAACCTTCAATTGTGATAGGGATTTGAACCTTCTAGAATCTTCTTGAAATTACATACATGGCTAGCCACATATGCAGAGTAATGAGGGTTGGCATGGGATCCTCTCGTACCATGTTGGTCAACGTGATAGGTCAACTTGTGGGAGACCCAAATTTTGCATACAAATTCTGATTGATGCACGATATGCATTGTTGGAAAGGAATCGAAGTGTAGAACATTTTCAAGGGGGTGTGCTTGAGTTCTAAAGACTAGAACCCAAAAAAACATCATTTAATTCCTCAAAAAGAATCTAAAAGGTTTCAAAACCCAATTTTCCAAACTGAGACTTGCCACCAAAATGGCCCTGCAAGTTGATTCCTCCAATTTTTTTCCAGTCTAAAAGGATCGAGATAGATGAAAAATAATATAATGATCCATTCCAAATAAAAAATAATTAACAAAACCAACTAAAAAATTGGGAACAATAGTGAGAAAATGGAAAATAACATAATTAAGTTCAATAATGGGGAGAAATGAAATAATGGAGAGAAAAAAAACATTTACCTTGGGTATAGTGCTCTTTCTCTTTCCCTATATCCATGGATATTTGTATCTTATCCTCTTGTAGGACCACCTCCTCGTCCTCTTCTTTCATGTGAAATGTAGAAATGAAACAAATCCTTGATTTTTCCTTTTGAAGGGCACCTTAGTATAATTCCATCTCTAATGTTTACATCATGCAATTAGTGCATGTAACCTAATATTAAATAAAATATTGTTGGGGAAGAAGCTTTTGACAAAGTCCAAAATTAATCTATCTAAGTTGGCTAGGTGAAGTTCTTCCTTCAAATATCTCTATGTCTTTTAATCTTGGGCCTAAGTGGCAAAGAGGTATATGATTTTTTTTATGACTCGCAAAAATAAGAATTTTCTAGAGAACTAGGAAATTTCTAATAATGTTTTACCATTAAACATCAAAACAATCAACCACCATATGGAGCTTTTGCACAATGAAATATGTATCTTGAATGAGTCATCCTTCTTATGCAACTTAGGTTGGATGTCCTTCCAAAATTTCATTATTTATACATGGGTTGGGGTAATGAAAAGAGTTTATATTTTTAGTGTGTTTTGGGTCTAAGGGGAAACCATTAGTTGTGTAATTTTCTAACAATATTTTCCTGGTATCTTTTCTACCAATTCGATACATAATTCATTTGACACATAATGTCTACACCTAAGTATTCATGTGAATAATCCCCATCCATCTTCGATCCTTAGGAAGATAACGCATGTTCCAATTGATTTTATGTAAGCCCTTTTCCCATCAGATTTATATTAAAGAAAATACTTGTGTAATTTTTCTAGTATTTGATAAACACTAATATTTATACATGTGCCAATTGATTTTATGTAAGCCCTTTTCCCATAAGATTTAAATAAATAAAAATACTTGTATAATTTTTCTAGTATTTGATAAACACTAATATTTATACATGGATTGGAATAATGAAAAGAGTTTATATTTTTAGTGTGCTTTGGGTCTAAAGGGAAACCATTAGTTATGTAATTTTCTAACAATATATTTTTCATGTATATTTTCTACCAATTCCATAGATAATCCATTTGACACATAATGTCTACACCTAAGTATTCATGTGAATAATCCCCATCCATCATCGATCCTTAGGAAGATAACACATGTTCCAGTTGATTTTATGTAATCCCTTTTCCCATCAGATATAGATCTAAGAAAATACTTGTGTAATTTTTCTAGTATATGATAAACATTAATATAAGGGACTTCATAAAATGAGTAGTATACATCAATAGCAATAAAGAATTTGTGGCAAATTCGAATCCTGCATACCGAATTCCACCCAAAGTCATGGGTTTCATAATCCATTTATAAATACTCTTATCAACCATTTAAATAACCAAATCCCAAATCTCTTTGGGGAGGCTTGGAATAGAAAATGGGTCCCCATAAATTTAAATACCTAGCCATGTTGAAGTTGAGATCAACAGGTCCCCATAAATTTAAATACCTAGCCATATTGAAGTTGAGATCAACATCGACAAGTTAGGCTAATATTTCAAGTTAAAACTACCCATAGACTAGGTTTTGGATCACTAAATTCTAGACCATGTAGATTTATAGAAGATTTGAAATAAATCCCTATGTTTTTTATTAATGTATGTTTTGCAATAATGATGACAAAAAAATAATAAAAAAAGTGGTCATTTACCATTTTCCTATCATATAGCTTTAGGAGAAGATATCTTTCACAATCCATTATTTTTTGAATGATGCATGATCTTTGAGAATGGTTGTAAACAAGGGTTGCATGGAAACCCAGTCCCTGTCGAGTTAGTTGGGAAATAGATGTTTAACAATGAAACTTAATATAACTAAATGCACAAGTAATGGATATTTTTGGTCAAAAGATAATAATTGAGGGTTGTTTGTTATTCAAAAGGTATAATGAAACGTAAGCTTAATGAAACTATAATATTCATAAATATAATAATAAATAATATATTAGATAATAAATGTAATATAAATATAATAATGCATAATAATAAATACATAGTACAACTTTTTATATTTAGATGTGGTGATTGGTGAAATTCATTGATTATGTAATTAACTTTAGATATTGAAAGACATGAAGGGAGCAATAACACTTCAATTCTATGAACCAATTAGAAATGAGAAACACAAATATTTTTATTATATCCAAAAATATATATTTGTTTTCCTACGTTAAACATTACATTGCATACACAAATTTATGGTAAAAAGAAAATTAATGTCACATCAAAAGAAAACTTATTGCTATAGTCCCATGGCAGGGACTAATAATAATTACAAATTTTCACTTTCACCAATCAATGATCATATAGCTACGGGACAAGAATTATTTTTATGAATATTTGAGTCATTCTATTTGAAGGATATACCCAACAGCTTCAATAACCATGACATATAATGCAATGGTGAAGGGACAACCTTAACAATCTTATTTAAAGTGGTGAATTTCTTCAAACTTGTCCTATTTGATGGATAAGTAAGCTTATGCATACATAGACAAAGTTTCTACTACTTTTAAGAAATATTGACCAAACCCAAGGGCCTTGAGCATGGCTAGAATAAAGGGGCACTTGACTTGAAAACAAGTCTTTTCAAAGTATATTAGTCAACTGAGCATCTAGGCCCAACCAATGGGTTCAGGACTTCTCAAATATCTATGACATTAATTAACCATACATAAAACACATTTGTTCCAAATTTAGGATCTTACGTAGAATATACTTAATGCACAAAGATAGATATTTTGTTAAGATTTTGTATGAAACATTGAGAAATGTGACAGGTCTACATTGGGTATTTTCTCAAGGTCTCCATGTTTGGGAATACATGAAGATCAAATAGTTTTTGATATATTTCCTCAACGATTACTTCTAAATTTATTCCTTGTAGACATACAATCAGGTCCAACACAATCCCATGTAGCCTTATAGAATTCATATAGAATTTCATCAGGCCCCAATGGATATTTTTCATCATCCATTTCCATCACATTAGATGTAATTCCATACAAAGTCACTTCTAATTACACATCCTCTCATTCTCAAGTGATAGTTTACATGGTACGACATCAAGGCATGTAAGCATGGACAGCTTATGCTCTTCACTCATACCTTAGGATTGTGAAATAGTCTTGCAACAATTCATATATTTCATTTTGATATCTTCTTTATTGACATTCAAATTTCAATCTATTTTAAGGCCATAATATTTTCAGCATGTCCCTTAGAGGCCAAGGCCTTGAAAATGGGTTTTGTTGGTTTATCCTTGAACTTGATCAATACATTCTAGTTTGCAATGGAGATCCCCTTGCATGAAAAAATTCATTTACTTTAAAAATTATGTTTGACCATTAAATTTTTGCATTATTCATTAAAAGGGATGAATTGAATCCTAGTTGAATTGTTCCAATTCATTCAAGTTAATAACTTTCGGTGCTTGTGCGTTATGGAGGTATTTTTCCTCTTGTAGACATATATAACATTGTGACTAAGTTGATAACATATCCCTACTAGGTAAACCATCCGTACTTTACCTTCAAGGATAATGAGATTCAAATCCTTTTTACATAGTTCACACAACTCATGTGATACATGTGTAAAACATTGAGTAGGAAGTGGGTCTTCTGAATGAACATTCTCTTAGCCTCCAACCAATTACAAAAAAATAATAGGTTGTGATTGAAGAAAATAATCTCTCTAAAACCCTTGATTATATATCATCCACTACAATAAAATGATGTAATTTTATCTGATAACATGGTTCTATCAAACATATTCAAAATTATATTGGAATCTTTTCATAAATTCAACCAAGTGAACCAAATATTATGAAAATCATGTCTTTTGAATTTATTGGGATCATAAAGGCTTATCCCACCTTAAATCCATTCCAAATCCATTCCAGACACAAACTCCTCCATAGGGATTTCAATGAGGAGCAATCCTTCTTTATCATCTTGAGTCCTAAAAATGTTGAAATCCAACAAGCTAATGGGACTTGAGTTGTTCATCAATGATCCAAGGCCAAAACAACACTCTTTTTTGTGTCAATTGAAGCATCCATGTTGGTTGAGCATACGGTTTATTCTTTCAAGTTCAATATTGTTCAAAACAATTGTTGAGCTGGTACAATGACCTAACCTAAAACAACTAGTGCAAGGTTTGGTGAGATAAAAGTTGTCACACCTCCCTTAACATCTACATTTATAGAAACATAACAAAATTCTTGTAACAAGAAAAAGGTTCAAGGTTGTTTTAACAAAAAAATAGAAAAATTAAATTCTTGCAAACAAAGAATATCCAAATTAATTTTTATTTTTTTAATCCCCCAAGCCATGGATTTTCTACATGGTTCCATAATTCCCTTGAAATTTCATCATTCTAATTTCATTGGAAAATGATAGTGAGGTAATTGAACTATTATTCATCATCATTTAATAGCATTGAAGGAGTTTGGAGAAACCATGATTCTCATGCTAGTAGATTATACCCATTCATCTAGTGTAAAAACTTTAGGATGCTTAAAAAAATTCCTAACCTACAAGCTTAGACAAGGTTTTAATAATGAAGGAGAATACCAATCTCATTATGATAAGAGAAGGCTTGGGAAGGGTGAATATTGACTTTCCTAGCGACTAGGCTTGTGAGTTTACTTGGGGTTGGCCTTGTTTCAATGGAATTTTTAGTAGGTTATACCTCAGGAACCATCACTATTGTTCTATTATAGGAATACTTTGATACCAATTCAATCCATCCATCACTAATGCTCGAAGGAAAGGATTTTTGAACCTATGTTTAAGGAGTATATTGTCCTTAAAGAGGTGGAGAGTCATCTTTTTTCACAATAACAGGTATATTTTGTATTATAAAACGATGTATCTAAACCATACAAATATGTACTACAAAAAATAGAGAGGAGGAGTAGCTAAATGTCCAAAATGATAACTATTTTATTAAAAAAGCTATTGAATGTATCCTTCCTAAGCTGTCATATCATAATGTGGTAGGTATACTACCTTAGAAAATGGTTAAGTAAATAAACTATGTGATAAAACATTTATCAAAACATAAACATAAATTACTAAAGTCCATTCCTAGAATGGGCTTCATCTTGTATAGTTGCTCAAGGTTATATGTCAACTTATACCATTCACATCCCATTCTCTAATTTAACAACAAGGTTAAGGGAACCCTTACCTTGAACCAATTCTAGAGCTAGGGGATGCTTGGAGCCCCAATTACCCATCGAGGCCATTGAGTGATCATGAAGTGAGGGAATACTTGAAGAGATAGAACCATCCATAGGATGGATTGTAGAAATTTACAAAGGGAGATGAAGGTGGGATATCAATGGGCCAATATGAAACTATAGAGCATAAACCTACATGCTGAGATCCATGTGTTTTCCTTTGTAGACGCCCATGAAGGCATCAACCAACATTTCCAACTCAAATATCGCTATAATATTCTCCATTGCATCAACTACACAACTATCATAGAACTTTATTTCCTTTTAGACACTTTGGGAAAACTTTACTTTTCATTTATTCCATCTTATTGTCCAATTCATCATGTTACATTGCACTTTCATAAACTCTTTCTCACACCTTTTAATTGCACATTGAGATTATTTCTATTCATAGATAACACAACAACCCCAACAACAATGGTAGTGTGCCATTGTGATAAATTTGCTAGACCAATATGACAAACCACCCACCCAATATTGCAGACTACTAGGGATAGCTAAAAAATTCTAGGACACCAAAAATAAACCACTCACATTGTCCCAAGTACTAAATCCTATATCACTAAAACCACTGGTCCAAACACTAAATACACCCAAAAACATAGGCCATGCATTTATAAGCCAAACAACAAAAACACCAAAGTGTTAAGAATTACTTGTTTTGTTGAAGCCACCACTAGCACCTAGGATGACGAAGACCATGCCAACCAATGTTAGGCCTGACATAACTTCCAAATTTCACCAATAAAGGTATTTTCTCAATTACTAATGAGAAAAATGAAACTAGAAGCTCCATGAAAGGCCACCATATCTCACAGTTTCCAAGAATTTGTATGCTCTTATCCACATTTACTCATCAACTTTACCATCACACTCCTCATAAAGGTGAACATTTGTGAGAGGTGGTGAGGATCAAGGAAATATAATAGAGCAATTCCTTGTCCCATTGAGATTACGTGGTGGGACATGTGTGGAGTGGATGAGATAAAAACATGATGACTTCATTAAATATAGGGTTTCCATGAGGAGGCCTCCTCATTTACTTCTTGAATTCAATCAAACCCTGTGATTTTCATGTGCATCTACCAATGTATTTTTCTCATGAAGGACATGGAAATATTCAATCACCATGAAATATTTAACAACTTGATTGATCCTTTGAACCAATTGACAAATATTGAGTCTTTTTGGAAGATGACTATTGGCCATTGTTTATGGAAGGGAGCGAAGATCAAGGAAGAAAAGGGAGAATACGAACTTCGTGGAAGAAACAGTGACTGTTACTGGGTTGAAGTGAGAAAAAGAGCAGAAAAGATGGAGCGAAGCCCGAGAAAGAAAGTCGTTAATGAGGAGATCGAGGATGACAGATCAGCAAGGAAGAAGGATCGTGGACAACTCAGCAAGTGGAAAAAGCCACCATTCGATGCTTTGGAGCACCGTGCAAGAAGGAAGGAAAGACAGGCTGGCAAAGCCCTGAAAATCCAAGTCAAGTTGACCTAGGGTTTTAAACACCTAGGATTTTGGTATTTAGGGTTTTGGACACCTAGGTCTCGACCTAAGGATGTCGGTGAGCTATTGTAATGTATAAATAGAGGTCTAAAGTACCTGGGATGGGTTGGTGTTATGATTATTTTTGGTTTTTTTGTCGTTGTGTGAAAAAGTGAGTAGTAGTGTGTGAGAAAGAAGTGTTGAGTACGAGAGCCTTCTGATATTGTAAGATCTTCATATGGGTGCGAAGATCAACCCTGTAGCTGGATGCACAGGGAGGGGAGAGAAAGAGAGGAGAAGAAAGAAGATCTACTAGATAAGAGCACAGACAAGAATTGTATGCTTCATCTTAATATATTATAAAGCACAGTTCTGTGGACATATCCCTAGAGAGAAGGTGAACCACATATATCTTGTGTTGTTTGTGATTGGTATTATGTATTTGTCATTGATATACTATGATTGCATTACTATTTTAGAACTGACAAGTAGATGTGCATAGTAGATCCAAGCTCATAAGTGATATATGAATGTTTTGTTGTTCTTGTATTAGATCCACTTTATATTCCCTTTGGCTGTAGACATCTTTGTCCTACAACCCCCTCATAATTGCTTCGGGTGAGACTGCATCTGCTTCGCAGGTGTTGTCAAAAGGGCCAGGAGTTAGGGCTTGTTGGTGTTCTCTTGGAGCTAAACCTTGGGTCTTCCCCTGTGCTAACAAATGGTTCTGTTGTCGGGACAAGAATCTTCTTGAGGGAATGTTAAGGTGGTTCCCATCAAAGAAAGAGACTCAAAAGTGGATAGAGGATCAAGAAAAGGACATCGCTAAAGCCCAGAATAAGAACCCTAATATGAGTTCAGAGGATTGGTTGGAGAGACATATTTTTACTGATATACATGAGATATTCTTTGGAGGAATCCATCAGGAACTATACGAGTGGTTATCCAGGTTGGCAGATACCCAATTTGAGTTCAAATCTAGACCTCCTGCAGTTTGGACGTCAGCACTGATCAAGAAGGTCAAGAGAGTTGATAACATCGTATCAAGAGCAGTGGATCACTAGTTCGATAGCACCATTGGAGGCTACATCACAAAGTTTGTTGTTGACAGAGTAGAATTGTATATCCAAGCTAAGAGATATTTTTTCAAGGAACCCAGAGGAAAATTTTTACAATTCCTGAAGTTGAGACTCAAGATGTTATTGCATGAGAAGAACATCTTGAAGATACAGTATATTGGTTGGATCTAGAAAGTCTAATGTTCAAGAATTTAGATAGCGACAGTGAAACAGACGCTGGACATATGAGAAGTGGAAGAGTGTTCCGAGAAGTTCACCTTGAAAACCTATTTAAGCATAACTACGAGGAGGAGGGTTTCTACAGTGGAGAAGAGGTAGAACTGACAGACGAAGAGCATTCAGAACCTGGTGGGACAAAGGAAGAGAAAGTTGAAGAGCTTCATCAAGAAGAACCTGAGACTTCAGAGACTATGCAAACCATTGAAGTAAGTACTATTGTCCCTTCTGTTGATTCAGTAGTATTAATCAATCAGAGTAATCCTAACCACCAGAGTTCCCAGAGAACTGTCACTAGTAATCCACCACATACTCAATCAGGGACCCTAGGAAGATCTATGGCAGATGAGATGAGGCGTCCTATCTTTAGGGGAGATGGATCTGAAGATCCTGATCAGCACTGGTTCCTATATGAAGCTGTATGGAATATTAAAAATGTCACTGACGAAGCTGTCAAAATAACCCATATTAGTACCACTCTAAGGGATTACGTACTAAGTTGGTACATGAATCTTGTTCAAGGACTTGCACAGCCTAATCCACTGAATCAGATTAAAAATGTGTTGATTGCAGAGTTCAAGAAACCCAAGTCGGAGTCACAATGTATTATAGAGTTGAAAGAGATCAAGCAAAAGGTGGCCGAACCTATTTGGGAATTCGATCAAAGATTCAAAACCTTAATGGGACAATTGACTTTTCAGATCCCAGATGAACAGAACAAAGAATAGTTCAATGCTGCCCTCTTACCACACATTAGAGTTCCTCTAATGCAACAGAAGATTGCTTCACAGTCTGAGGCACTGGAGATTGCCATAAAGTTAGAATCATCTCCTATGGGAGAATCCAACTCAGGTATGAGTCAGATCTTGAGTTAGCTAACTAGTTTGTCTCTATAGGTCGAAGATATGAAGAAAGACAAGGGAAAAGATAAAAGAGAATACATCTGGTGTTTCATATGCAGATCAGAAGGACATAACAAGGAACATTGTCCCCTATTCAATGAATACTTGGCTTCTATAGCTCTGAGCCCTTTGAAGCAAGTCACCTTACCCTAGTGTGAGGTATGCAGAAATAGGCATCGCCCTGGTGAGTGCTATTACATGCAAAAGTATGTTCATACACATACAAATTTGTACTGTGCATTTTGTAAGTCTGTAGGACATGATGATAGGGACTGTAGGGCTTATGATCTCATGCATGAAAGGTCAAGAGACATATACAAGATTCAAGGCAAAGTACCACAAGAAGGAAACACTACACGGTATAACTCCCCTCGGAGAGGAAACTTTAATCCTCACAGTGGATTCAAAGCAAGAGGATGAGGAGGAGGAATTGGTCGAGGACAAGGACATATGATCTGTTGTAACTGCGCATAGACAGGACATCTTGCAAGGTATTTCCAGAACCCTTGTACTACTTGCAGTTACTGTATCTCGTTTGAACATGTTATAGAAGACTGTCCGGTGCTGCTAATTAAGATTCAGGAAAGACGAGGACCTCAGCAGAACCCATAAGTACAACTGATATATGTTGAACCTCGTGGAGAAGACCCTAGAGTGGTTGTTATAACCAGAGGAGGCGTTGTTACAGGAGAAGACATACTGACCCCAAGGAAGATTACGGAAGACTCAGGAATCGGGAAAGCTACAGAGAAGACACAAATGTTTGATGCAAAAAAATAAAGACAAATGTTTGAGGAGGCAAGAAACGAATTCAGAGGAGACCAAGGTTCCTCATCGAAGACAAGACCAGAAGTGAGAGAATATGGAATGCCTCTAGAATTTGATCAGTCTGCTTTTCCAAAAGAAGAAAAAGAGGTATGCAAGCTCATGGAATTCCTATATACTTGTATTAAGTTGATTCAGGATGAGAGCGATGTACAAGAGTTACAAAATTTAATCAGACAATATGAGCTAGGAAAGATAGATCCCTTACTGAATAGGGAAGTACACCAAATTGGTATGAAGAGAAGGACCAATAAGGAACTACATTTGAATGCTCAAATAGGCGAATATAATATAGATTATGTAGTCCTCGACTTGAGGTCGGAGGTCAATGTCATGACGAAGAAAACCTGGGCACTGATGGGAAAACTGAAGTTGATCTATTCCCCTATCAGGCTTAGGATGGCCAACCAGTAGGTTGTAAGTCCATTTGGCAAATTGGAACATGTCCCTGTACACATTGATGGAGTAAGAACATTTGCATATTTTGAGGTAATTGAGATAGTTGATGACAGCTGCCCTTACCCTGCACTGTTAGGAATTGATTGGGCCTTCAATAATTCCATTGTGGTTGATTTAAAAAAGAGACATGTGAATTTTGAAAAAGATAGCCTTAGGGTCATTGCACCCTTATATTCAGATGAAGGTTAGTGATACACAGAGCCCATCAGAGAAGAAGACCATGCATATGAAATGGAAAAAATATACAAATTAACAGCCAGACAGCAGGATTACATTAATCCCACAACCAATGGAAACTTAAGCTGGTGAAGTGACAATGTATGCTCATCAGACTCAGAAGAATCACTGGAGAATTGGCAGAATAAAAATGTATGAAGTATCTACAAGAATATGTGCTAGACTAACCAGAGAAGTTTGCTAGATCGGCACAACAGTAAGTAACTTACCCACCTTTGATGGTCTAAATCCTTTAGAAACCTTCTTGTCGGACTTTGAAGAGAGTGTACCAATGAAAAAAATATTGTTGGTGATGGATGAGGCCCTGAGAGAAACCCCAACAAGATGGTGGGGGGCACACAAAAGTAACATTACGGATTGGATACAGTGGCATACCTTGATGACAACGTGGTTCTCAGCACAAGTGGAGGGCTGTGAAGTTCGATACACAGGTCGAAGCTTCCCAAAGGACCATGTGTGAAGCTTTGAGGAAGCCTAGAGAAACGTCCCTCAAGAACAATGGGTACACAAATTTATCAACACACTAGACACAACACCTATCAACTGGTACCTTCAAGCAGATTTGTGCCTCATCACTACAGATTGGAAAGGTATGACTCAGAATTTTGTAACTACCTTCTTATTTGAAATTCAATATCCTTCAGTAGATCAAGCATTACAGATTGTGAGACAAAAATTATTCGAGGAGGCATCTAGCCTTCATTTGGAACAAGAAGAGGATGAATGGACTGCGCCTCTCCAGAAACTACAAGGTTGTTACAACATCAATGTTGATGAAGACGATGATCTGAGGAAGGTGAACATCACAGAAATAGAAGGCCAGAGAGATGTAGAAGGACCAGGAGTTGAGTTACCATTTATTGGACAATCGATCAAGATTAAGAAGGTAAATATTGGAACAGAATAGACCCCGAAGCTTTCTAATGTCGGAGATTATTGGGATGTTGGTACCATTGAAAAAAATACAGAGTTACTACATGAATATTAGGACTTGTTTCCAACCAAGTTCACTGATATGAAGGGCATTAAAGGGCCTATAGGGGAGATGAGGATTCCTTTAAAGCCAGATGCTAGATCAGTAAAACAGAGACCATACATACTGAACCCTAAATATAAGGAGAAAGTGAAGATTGAGCTCGAGAGAATGTTGGAAGTAGGAATCATAGAACCTGTCGAAGAGTCAGAGTGGATTAGCCCTTTGGTGGTACAATACAAAAAGACAGGAGAGATCAGGATCTGCATAGATCTCAGAAATTTGAATGATGTCTGTTTACATGATCCCTTCCCTACACCATTCACTGACGAAGTGTTAGATAATGTGGGAGGCCAGGAAGTATATTCTTTTACAGATGGATTTTCAAGATACCATCACATCCAAATTGCCAAGGAAGATTGCCATAAGACCACATTTGCAACATAATGGGGGTATTATCAATATATAGTGATTCCATTTGGATTAAAGAATGCCCCATCCATCTTTTCTAGGGTGGTGGTCGAAGCATTCAAGGAATTTATGCACAAATGTTTAGAAGCATATTTTGATGATTGGACTGTTTTTAGTTTATTAAAGAATCATATTGAATGTCTAAGGATAATGTTGGATAAATGCAGGCAGTGCCAAATTTCCATGAAACTAAATAAATCCATTTTCTTTTCACCATTTGGAGTGTTGTTAGGTCATATCGTATGCAAGCAAGGATTGTTGGTAGATCCATCCAAAATTGCCATTATAGTTGATCTACCCCCTCCTACGTCAGTCAAACAGCTACCCACTGCATTGGGACACATAGGATACTAAAGGAAGTTCATTAAGGGATATTCTCAGATTACAGTGCCCATGGAGAAGTTGTTGAAGAAGGATTGTCAGTTTAGTTGGACAAGAGAATGCCAGTAGAGCTTTGACACACTGAAATAGAAAATGGGTACTACGCCTATTCTGGTTTTCCCAGATTGGACCAAGGAATTTCATGTGCATGTCGATGCATCTTCCATTTCTTTAGGAGTTGTGTTAGCACAACCTGGAGGAAGAGATATTGACCACCCGTTAGCCTTTGCTAGCAGGAAGCTATCAACTGCTGAGATTAATTACACCACCATTGAGCGAGAAGGGTTAGCCATGGTGTATGCATTACAGAAGTTTCACCACTACTTGTTGGGAGGACACTTTAAAATGTTTACTGATCACTCTGCACTAAAATACCTAGTCAACAAGCTAGTGTTGGGGGGAAGGATATGCATATGTCTTCTATTATTTCAGGAATATGATTTTGAGATCATAGTAAATCTAGGGAGAATGAACAAAGGTCTTTATCACTTGTCAAGGTTGGAACATGGTGAAGAGTCGACCAGTTTGGAGGATGCACTACCAGATGCACAGCTACTGGAAATTAGAAATATCGATGACCACTTCGCAGAGATAGTTCAGTTCCTATCAATAGGAATGGAACCTAGTGAGTACACAATTCCTCAGAAGAAACAGCTAGTAGTACGTGCTGCAGACTTCTCACTTATAGTTGGACATATATACAAGATGGGACCTGATGAGATATTAAGAAGATGTGTTATGGAGGTAGAATGACCACTGATCCTCGCAGAAGATCATGAAGGAATCGCAGGAGGACATTACGCAGGGAGAGAAACTGCGTAGAAGGTTCTTAGAGATGGCCTTTGGTGGCCTACCTTACACAGAGATGTTAAAGACTATTCTAGATCCTACAATGTATGCCAAAGAATTGGGAAACCTTCCAGAAGAGATGAAATGCCACTAGCACCACAACTAAACCTACAAGAATTTGCAAAGTCGGCCATTGACTTTGTTGGACCTATAAACCCACCAGGAAAGCATACAGGAGCAAGGTACATAATTACAGTAACAAAGTACTTGACCAGATGGGCCGAAGCAAAAGAAGTTAAGGAGTGTAGTGCAACTACAACTTTGCGCTTCATATTTGATGAAATCATAACTAGATTTGGGTTCCCAAAGATCCTTATGAGTGATAAAGGTACACATTTCATAAATAAGATAGTTGAAGCCATGACTAAAGAATTTTCAGTCCACCATTAGAAGAGCACGTCGTACCATCCACAAGAAAATGGGACAGTTGAAGCATTCAACAAGATCTTGGAGACAATGCTCACGAAGATTTGCAGTGTGAACAGGGATGATTGGGATCTAAGAGTACCAGCAGTATTATGGGCCTATAGAACCACTTGGAAGAAGTTGATAATGCAGACACCTTTTAAGTTGGTATACGGTCTTGAAGTTGTTGTTCCAATGGAATATTTGGTACGAAGCCTAATAATTTTTTCCTTTATAGATATGGACGACCCGTGTGCTTTTCAAGAGAGGCTTGCATAGCTAGTTGAAATAGAGGAAGATAGATTCATAGCAGGATTCCATCAGTAGGTTCAAAAGGAAAGAGAGAAGGCCTATCATGACAGGCACATCAAGAAGAAGGCATTCAAACAAGGTGATCTATACTAGTATATGACAAAAAGTTCATAAACCATCCTGGGAAGTTCAGAATGCATTGGCTAGGGCCATATGAGATCACTTATGTTACAGAGGGAGGAGCTGCGCAATTGAAGACGTTGAATGGAGAATGGAAGCAAGGTTTGGTGAATGGTAGCCAGGTGAAGTTGTACTATGAAAACCAGTTGCCTCGCAACTCTCAGTAAAAGCATGAAGAAAATGGTCTAGGTACCAGGTGCAGTTTAAAATGGGTACCAGACATTGAAAAGACAGACTGCACAAGGAGGGAAAGGAGGCATAGAGAAGAAAGCAGAGGCTGCCCTGCGTGGTCAGAAATCGAAGTAGCATAGGAAGTTGAGATCTAAAGTGCCTCGGGATGAGTCACAGGTGAGTGTTGGGGGCCTATTGGCCCTTGGTTATGGAAGGGAGCTAAGATCAAGGAAGAAAAAGGAGAATACGAACTTCACGGAATACACAGTGACTGTTACTGGGTCGAAGTGAGCAAAAGAGCAGAAAATATGGATCAAAGCCTGAGAAAGGAATTCGTTGATAAGGAGATCGAGGATGATAGATCAGCAAGGAATAAGGATCGTGGACAACTCAACAAGTGGAAAAATCCATCGTTCGATGCTTTGGAGCACCACATGAGAAGGAAGGAAATATAGGATGGCGAAGCCCTAAAAATATGGGTGAAGTTAACCTAGGGTTTTAGACACCTAGGGTTTTGGACACCTAGGTCTCGACCTAAGGATGTCGATGAGCTATTTTAATGTATAAATAGAGGTCTAAAGGACCTGGGATGGGTTGGTGTTATGATTATTGTTGGTTTCTTTGTCGTTGTATGAACGAGGGAGTAGTAGTGTGTGAGAAACAAGTTTTGAGTATGAGAGCCTTATGGTATTGTAGGATCTTCAACTGGTTGCAAAGATCAACCTTGTAGCTGGGTGCGTAGGGAGGGGAGAGAAAGAGAGGAGAAGAAAGAAGATATGCTAGCTAAGAGCACAGAAAAGAACTGTATGCTTCATATTAATATATTATAAAGCACAGTTATGTGGATGTATCCATAGAGAGAGGGTGAACCATGTATATCTTGTGTTGTGTGTGATTGGTATTCTATCTCTATCATTGATATACTATGATTGCATTACTATTTTAGAACTGACAAGTAGATGTGCAGAGTAGATCCAAGCTGATAAGTGATATATGAATGATATGTTGTTCTTATATTAGATCCACATGATATTCCCTATGGTTGTAGACATCTATGTCCTGTAACCCCCTCATAACTGCTTCGGGTGAGGCTACATCTACTTCGTAGGTGTTACTGAAAGGGCCAGTAGTTAGGCCTTGTTGGTGCGCTCTTGGAGCTAAACCTTGGGTCTGCCCCTGTTCCAAAAACGACTGATATAGAGGGATCTAATAAAAGTTGTATAAACCTCCACTATATATACTCTATGATCTCTTTTATTAGACAAGAGGGAAATGCATTGATATAAATCTAATTCTTCAACCTCATTGTTGTAGGTTATTCCAATTCCCCATGAAAAATAACTTTCTTGTGTTCCTTGATGACAACCCCTCCCACACTTTCCACCCTTGGTGGTGTTAATTTTTCATTAAGCTAGGATCAAGAATGAAGTTCATTCCAGTTTTATCATTTTACTTGAACCATAGAAAATCAAAGATATACCATAAACAATTTGTTGCAGTAACCAAGACCACAAGAAGAAATATCATGCATAAGTACACAAGAAGTATCCTAGGAAACCTTTCTCAACAAGGGAAGAAAACCCAACCAATACTTTTCTATATTCTTCAAGAGAAAGACCTCCCACACCATAAACCTAGCACACAAAAGGGTGCACACAAAACCTAGAAGACTATCTCCCAAGAGAGATGCACACTTCAACCCAAGAACAAGTACTTGTTGAAATTTCCAAACTCACGCTTGTGTTGTTTTTTCTCAATGGGGAAATTACCTTTATTTATATTAGACTGGACATATCAAAATTAGTGTCTATTGGCACAATAGGGCTTACCTCAATAAGTCAAAATATAATTAATAATTACCATATTAATTATCTTTTACTTTATGGTGGGGCCAACCTATACCCTTTACATCACAAATAGGGTTACAGGTAAGTCTGACTCTTGGAAAATATAGCAAGGGATCTCATACACCCACTAGTGCTCAGTCACTAGGGTCACATCCACCTGTAATCAACCAAGGGGATGTCCAAGTTAACAGATCTCTATATCACTATGTCTCACAAGAGAATCATCTGGATACACACTCACTAGGATCATGTCCACCTGTGCTCATTCACAGTGACGTCCTACTCAATAGATCTCTATCTCACTACGTCTCACAGAAGAATCATCTGGAGTACCAAATTATTTCATCTTCGTCTCAGAGAGAACAACACACCCAACTCATGGGCTTCCTCACCCCACACAAGGGACACATAGTGTTCCATCTCTGTCTCAGAGAGGAACTACAAACCCATCTCATGGGCACACCCAACTCATGGGCTTCCTCACCCACACAGGGGCACACAACATTTCATCTCCATATCAGAGAGGAACAACACACCCATCTCATGGGCACACCCAACTCATGGGCCTCCTAATAGGTCGACTCACTCAGTCTGTGTCCTGGAGGATGTCTCACACAACTGTAATCATCAACACTCCCTCTTAGTTAGGGAGGCATTCTCCATTAGGCCAAGTCTCACACAGAAGTACTCGAACTTCGTATTGGTTGTAATCATCAACACTCCCTCTCAGCTAGGGAGGTATTCTTCACCAAGATAGTCTCTCACGGAAGTACTCGAACTTCATCTTGGCAAGCGGTTTGGTGAAGATATCTGCAATCTACTCATGTGTAGGAAGGTATTGCACATGTACTTCTTTCCTCTGCACCATGTATCTGATATAATTATATTCTATCTCAATGTGTTTCGATCTATCATGAAACACAAGATTCTCAAAGAGATTCATACAACTTTGGTTATCACAATGAATAATAATAGGATCCATGTCATGATCAAATAAACCTATCAAAATCTTGCAAAGCTACACTGCTTCACGGACTACCACACTCGTTGCTATATACTATGCTTCTGCGGTACACAAGGCCACAGAGATTTGTTTCATGTTACTCCAGGAAACCATGGCAGACCCCAAGGTAAAAACAATGACCAGACGTGCTCTTCTGGTCCACTGTGCTCCCCACCCAATCAACAAATCCCCGCAAACTCAAGTCTACACTGGAGGCATATCTCAGGCCATATCCAATTATTCCTCGTAGATATCTCAATACATGTTTTGTTGCTATCCAGTGAGTTTGTCTCGATTGATTCATGAATTTACTAAGTACATTTACTGCATAGCATATATCGGGTCTGGTGTTAATCCAGATACATCAATGATTCAATCAGTTGTCGGTACACATGTGGATCAATCTCATCTGAATCAGAAGAAGCCTCATATATCTTCTTCAAGTTCATCATCATTGGTGTAGGCATGGATTTGCATTCCGTGAAATCGAATATTTCCACTATATATCTTCCCTGACTCAGGAAAATCTCATCAGTTCTCCGCCATACTTCTAGTCCCAATAAGTAGTGCAACATACCCAGATCCTTCATCTCGAAAACATAAGTCAATTCTCGCTTGTATTCAACGATATATCTTTCTGAACCAGTAAGGAATAAATCATCCACATAAAGGACCAAGGTCAGGAACTCATTGCCAACAATATGATAATATAGGTTTGGATCAACAACACTCATGCTGAAATCCAAACTCATTAAGAACCCATCCATCTGATGTAGTTTCTAACTCATGGATGATAGTACGGATAGAAGTGTATCGAGATACTGGAGAAAATGTCTCATCATAGTCAACTCCCTCTACTTGTGAGAATCCTTTGGCTACAGATCTCTCTTTGTATTTCTCGACACTTCCATCAGTTGCATGCTTGATCTTATAGATCCACTTGGAAGTCACCACACACTTCCCTTCTGGTCTTGGAACAATATCCCATACATCATTCTTCAAGATAGACACGTATCCTTTTGTCATTGCATCTTTCCATACCTGGTCACCTAATTATTCTCCATGACAAGAAGGCTCAGAATCATTGATGTGGCTCATGGCTGAAAGGTATATCGAAAATATCTTTGGTCTCTTTCTCTCTCGAGGTGTGCCTTGAGGGGCTTGTATGTCCTTCTTCCTCCTGCAGAGTTTGTCGAGCCCAGGAAGTCCTTTTATTCCCTACTGCAATATCTCTAGGAATATCAACTAGAGCAACTGGATCAGCTAGAATGATGTTTATATCCCTTTGAACTATTGAAGGGGGAGAAGGTATTGTCTCACTGTTAATCTCCATCTGAGTTTCTCTGGATCTTTGAAGGATATCTCTTCTTTAAATACAACATATCTGCTTATCTCAAGCTGTCTCTCACCAGGGATGTAGATCCGATATGTCTTCGAAGATTCATTGCATCCCATAAATGTATCCTTTCTCCCTTAAGGGTCTAGCTTGGAATTCTTCTCTTTGGGTACATAAAAAACACACCGGGCACCCAAATATCCTGAAGTGTTCAATCTCATACTTCACTCCGATGAAGGATTTTTCAACAGTTATGTTATTCAAAGTCTGGTGAGGAATCCTATTCTGAACATACACTGTTGTCATACATGCTTCTGTCCGCAGAGTCATAGGAAGACTCTGATCATGCATCATTCCATTGGTTTCCTCAATTATGGTTATGTTCTTCCTCCTTCTCAAATAGTTTTGACTCCCTCTGAATCAAGTGACTCCCTCTAAAGTCAAGTGACTCTTTCTGAAGTCTAAAGTATAACCATCTTCCTTCGTTGTTAACCTGCCTGGAATAAGAAAACAAAAGGAAACAAAAACAAGAATATATCCTAAAGGAGAATAATGAGTACATCTCTAGAATCAAAACAATTTAAGGATTGTTGTCATAGATACAACACCTACTTGTAATGTAGAAAACTTTAGAAATGTAGGTTAGAGGCATGATAATTTAAAACAATCAAACATGGAGTCTTCACTTCCAGTGTGTTTTTCTTCTTAATGCATTGAGATCCCTCTGGATCCATGACTTTAACAAGGTTCCTTCCTCATGCAAGTACCCTCATGAAAATGATACAAATAATATATACAAGTGCATACCTGAGGGGGTTGATATGATTTCTCCAATGGCACCTAGATGATCTCTATCCTCTGACATCTTCATGAAGATGGTAGCCATGGTGTCACCATATTTTCATATTCTTCACAAACCCTTGTCAACTGGGCTAGAAAACCTAAAAGCTAGGCTAGGCTATCATACTTAGGTTTTTTGGGGCTTATGACTGCCAACAATAATCCTTAAGAGAGTCATGGGAATATTGGTGAGTTGAAAGGCTCCTTCAATGAGCTACAAAAACCTTAAAACCAAAAATCTGCAGAAAATTGTGAAACCCTAGGGCCAAAAATCCAAAATGCTTGGAAATGCAATCTGAGACTTGTTGGGGGTACGATGAAGGAGGCCGTACACTGTTGTACAACTTTTAGCCCCAACGTCCAAGTTTAAGGTGTTGAAACACTTCAGAAAAGGAGGGTCGTACATAATTGCAACAAACATTAGAGGGTCGTACAAAGCTATAGAAGAAGAGGATGACTAGGTTTGAATGCTTTTGCATTAGGTTCTTCAAGACCTATTCTCTAATACCATGTTGATTTTTCATTAATCTATGCTCAAGCATGAAGTTCATCCCAATTTTAGCATTTTACTTGAACTATAGACAATTGCAATTACACCATAAACAATTTGCTACAGTAACCAAGATCACAAGAAGAAATACCATGCACAATTACACAAGAATTATCCTGGGAAACCCTTCTCAACAAGGGAAGAAAACCCATCCAATTCTTTGCTATATTCTTCAAGAGAAAGACCCCCCACACCATAAACCTAGCACACAAAAGGGTGCTCACAAAACCTAGAAGACTAGCGCCAAAGAGAGGTGCGCACGTCAACCCCAAGAACAAGTACTTGCTGAAATTTCCAAACTCACACTTGTGTTGTTTTTTATCAATGGAGAAATTACCTTTATTTATATTAGATTGGACATATCAAAAGTATTGTCTATTGGCACAACAGGGCCTCAATAATGCAAAATATAATTAATAATTACCATATTAATTATCTTTTACATTAATTATCTTTCACTTTATGGTGGAGCTGACATGTACCCTTTGCATCACAAATAGGGTTACAGGTAAGTCCGACTCTTGGAAAATATAGCAAGGGATCTCATACACCCACTAGTACTCAGCCACTAGGAGCACATCCACATGTGCTCAACCACAAGGATGTCCAAGTCAACAGATCTCTATTTCACTGTGTCTCACAGGAGAATCATTTGGACACACACTCACTACTGCTCAACCACTAGGATCATGTCAACCTGTGCTCATCCACAGTGACGTACTACTCAATAGATCTCTATCTCACTACGTCTCACAAGAGAATCATATGGAGTACCACATCATTTCATCTTCGTCTAAGAGATATTGACACACCCAACTAATGGGCTTCCTCACCCCACACAGTGGCACACAACATTCCATCTTCGTCTCATAGAGGAACTAAACACCCATCTCATGGGCTTCCTCACCCCACATAGGGGCACACAACATTATATCTCCGTCTCAGAGAGGAACAACACACCCATCTCATGGGCACACCCAACTCATGGGCTTCCTCACATGCAGACTCATTCATTCTGTGTCCTGGAGGATGTCTCAAGCAACTGTAATCATCAACAGGTGGAGAGTTAAATTTAACAACCAAGAGATAGGCTCAAATTTTTTGATCTAAACTTTGACATTTTAAGTAGTTTTTCAAGAGGGAAATGCACCTCACTAGCTATTTTAAAACCTTACCTCCCTCCTAACAAATAGATATACAATTTTTTTAATTTTTTTAATAGATTCATCTTGAAATAGACATCCATGTAAGGTCTAGGGTTAGAGAAATGGGTCGATTCATGACAAATGAAACTCACTACAACTATTTACATGTGTTAAAAAATATCCCAAAACTATATACATAGATCCATAAATTCCACCCAAAAAAAACAACTTAATTAAGCGTTGACTTGAAAAACCTTTTAATTATCATAAAGTATTAATATTTGTATTCTCGTGATCTAATACTCGATCAATAAGATCTTATTCGGACCCAAACTCTATTTTGTTTCTTATTCCCTCCTTTATAACAAGGCCGTGAAATAAGAAAACAAGGAAAACAGTAGTGATGTTGCAAGTCCCTACCTAAAGGAGATGACATATGTGAAAACATGACATAGATAAATTGGATGCGTATCTACATAATTAGGGAAAAACAAAACATTGAATAGTATCTAGGTTATAGACCAATGGCTATTATTTCAAAGACGATACATGGAGTTGATAGAAAAATCTTATTTTATTTATAAAGAACTTCAAAACTGTAATAATCATTGAGAAATAGTTTTTACATCACAGTGGAAAGATTTTAAATGAATTGTAACAATGAATTCCATTGAGAACCTTAGGTATATATCATAGTTAATTTGAACAACTCCAATTGCATGCACGTAGAACAACTATATATATACATGCATGGGTACAAGGATATGTTATAATAATTTTAAACAACTACAACTACATGCATAAGTATGTTTGTTACTTTTCTTATGCTTATGATTGTTAGTGATTTTATTAAGATCTAAAATGTGTCCACGTGTGCAAAATGCATACCTTCACTCCCCACCATACTAGGTGTTCTTTTTTCCCAAATGCGCAACTTCACCCCTTAGCACTTGAGTACATAATGCATACCTTCACACTTCACTCTACTAGGTGGCGAATGTGTTTACTTGTGCACACCTTCACTCATGTGGGGATGGCAGTTGAAGATGTGCATTTATACTAGTGATCTATAAAATTCCATTCTTATTCCACTAGAATAATTCACCACAACATATCTTACAATATTTTTAAATCTCTTATTGTGTGGTTCATTACCTTACATCTTAGATTTATTATTACTGGATTAAGGCTAAAATTTATGGAAATAATTGAAATAAAAATGAAAGAATAAGAAAATGAACACACCATCCACATAAATTAACACAATATGTGGCCCAGGAAACTTGATACAATAGAAAACCAGATAGAAGGTGAGACCTATGATCTACTCTATTTTTCTTAGTTAATAAATGCAAGTGCAAAGAAAGGGGCACTCACTATGGATTTTACAAGGACACTATGGCCTAGATGGATACTACGAAATATTATGCCTCCTTTTTTGTGCTCTAATATCTTTCTCATAGATTATCTTCTCAACTATAGAACAATATCAATACCAAAAGAATGGAACCCCTTCTCTTCCTAACAGCCTAGTATTTAACATAGCTTGATAGTCATCTAGGGTTAGGGTTAGGGTTTTTTCATGCCTTAACACTCAATTAGTGTTAAGGTTTTGGACCCTCTAGAATATTCTTTAAATTCGACACTTTACTAGCCCCATGTGTGTGTAATGGGGAATAATGTGGCATCTACTTGATACCATGGTGGCCAACAGGTTAGATTAAATTGTGGGAGGCATAATTTTAACATATCAACTATGATTGAGGTGATCACATCATTGAAAATATTTCAATGTGTAGAACAATGTTTAGGGGTTAGGAGATATTCTCACAAAAAATTGGCCCCAAAAAGTGCTACTTGATGCCTCAAAATAACTCTTGAAGGTTCTAGACCCCAAATCACCAAACAAAGATTTTCCCCTAAAATGGACCTTACAAGCCAATTCCTCCAATTTTTCCACCCAAAAAGTAACAAGATAGATGAAAAATTATATAATAATCCATTCTAGATCATACCTCCCCATTTATGGAGGCTTATGGTCCCAAAAATATTTTACTGAATGAGTTGAAGAAATGTTTCATCTACCATGTCCTTGGATTACCATTTGTCCTTACCTAGAAGTTGTTTGTTCAACCCTATCTATTGGAGTTCATGCTACCTCTATCTAGTAGTTTTGGACTTATTCTACAAAATTGCATCTTGTGTGAACTCTTCCTAATTTTATAGTGCTAGGTCTTGTATGGTAGGTAGGACCAACTCCTCAATTTCTCAGTCCAACATAGAAGGCTCATATAGTTTCAAATTTTCCACATTCACTACTGAGTAAATGTGCATATATGGGGGTAGATTGATTTTTTAGGAATTATCATCCACCTTCTCTAATAGTTCAAAAGGACCATACTAGAGAGCCTTGATATTCTTACGATGACCCTATAGTCGCTCTTTGTTTATATGAAACCAAATTGTGTCTCCCACTTTGAATGTTTTCTCAATTCTATGTTGATCAAGTCGGGCCTTCATGTGACCTCTTCAATATCTTCTATAATTGAAAATGGATTTGCCTAATCTTTTCAAATATATATATATTCTTTCAAGGAATCTCATGTGATGTATTCATTCACTCATCCTAGATGTCCATATACAATTGTAGGCGAAGGTGACAAATTTCCAAAGCAAGTTTCAAAAGGGGACTTATTGATAGAAGTGTGGACCACTATGTTTTAAGAATGTCGAATTTAAATACAATTTTCATCCTAGGTCTTTGGATGCTTATGATTGTGACCCCTCAAAATATGAACCAACACATTTTTTACTACTACTATTTTCCCATCTATTTTTGGATGGAATGTTGTATATCTCTTCAATTTGATGTTCATCTTCTCCCAAAGTGTAGTCCAAAAGGTACTGATAAAAAATGGTACCCCTATCTAAGATGATGCTCCTTGGTATTCTAAGTGCACCCAACCCTATTCAAGGAACATATTTTCTACTTCGCGTCCTTTGATGGTATTTTTACAAGGAATATGAATCTTGTTGAACCTATTAACTACCACAAATATATAGTCATGTCCCTTCTCGGTTGTTGGAAAACTAGCCAAAAACTCCATGAAAATGTTATCCCAAGGTCTAGTGAGTATAGGTAAGGGATGGTACAAGCCTTTCTTTATATTACTAGGATTGTTAGTACAAGAAAGTATACATCCTGTAATAATTTGAGCTACATAATATTTCATTTTGGGGTAATACACATACCTTTGTAAGTTAGAAACTAAATTCACAACACCAAAATGTCCCAGAACCGTGGATGTGTGAGCCTCTATGATAAGCTACCATATTTCACCTGAAGGAGCACATAGTTTGTATAGCTTGTAGAGTAGGATTGCTAGTACAAAAAAGTATACATCCTGTAATAAGTTGAGCTACATATTCTTTCATTTTGGGGTAATCCACATACCTTTGTAAGTTAGCAACTAAATTCCCAACACTAAAATGTCCCAGAACCATGGAGGTGTGAGCCTCTCTGATAAGCTACAATATTTCACTTGAAGGAGCACATAGTTTGTATAGCTTGTAGAGAAACCCATTTTGGAGATGATAGTCATCCTTACCATCACCTTATTCTAAACAAATTTGGCCTTATATCCATTGAAACACCTCTTTAAATCCCTCATCTTTCATGTATTCCTCTTTTTATGCATCACGAGATAAAGGATCCATATGCACAAGATTTCACAAAGTTGTAATCTTGGATGTGGGTGGACTTGAAAGAATGTCTACCAATTTTTTTGTCTTTCCCTTCTTACATTTGATGGGTAGATGAAATTTCTACAAAACCCTTATCCACTTGTAGTGTAGACTAGTGTGTTGAAGCTTACTCTGGTCTTGGAAATACTATAATGGTTGGTGATTAGTGTATATAATGGTTTTTTTTCCGCTATGGGGAAAATACCCCTAAACTGGGTCTAAGGCTTAGGCAGAGCGATAACTCCCTTAAAAGACTGACTTATCTCTAATCTACCCAAAAACAATCTAGACTAAGTGATGAGAGAGAGGGAAGACAAGGTTAAGAAGAGCACCTTGAATCCTTTTGGTTGATGTAGACCTATTCCACTTGTTGTTGCCTCTTAGATAACAAATATTTTCCCAAAGTTGAACTCTAACAAACTAAGAACACAACACAACACAACAACATATATAATCTCCAGTAATCACTTAAAAGCCTAAATATAGATGTAAATGATCAAAATAGATAAGAACATGCACACATAAATTTTTGGGACAAATATAATCTCTTTTATTCATTAACAAGATGAAAGGTTACAACCTTTGCTTGTGGACACTGCTCCATGAACCAAGTCCGAGATCCTTTGTCGTTACTCAAAGTGCACCAATCTCGCCTAGGATTTTCACAACCAACATGCCAAAATAGGAGGGAAGGAAGAGTTGTATAGGGAGAATGGATGTAAGGGAAAGTTGAGGATATATCTCAGAGCAAGATGCAAAACTTGGGATATGAGAGGGAATGGATTTTGGCAGAGTTTTCTTGCCTCTTTGTTCATATCTTCAAATGATCCCCCTAGGCCCCTTTTTTATATGAGAAAATATGGTTATTCGGTTTGGGGAAGGGCTACAAGGGATGAAATGGTTAGGAAACCCTTCATAGCCCGTAAACTTTGTCGAAATACGCACAATTTTATCTTTTTTTCATTTTTTGGGAGTAAAAGAAGGCTAACTAACATGCAACAAGTGTATGTATGCAAGAGGATTAACATGCAGCATGCATATGTATGAAGGATGATAGTGTAGCAGGGATGTACAGTATCCAAAAAGTTTTTTTTTGAAAGAAACCTCAACAATATGTTTTGGCAGAGGATGCAAATGGATGGGCCAATGTCTTGGAGGCATAGATGTGGCATTTTTGGACCATAACAGATGCCCCCTAATGTGTGAGGTTAGAAACGAAACTAATGGCAGAAATACATTATAACATCTTTATACAGTGGGAAGGCACAGATTTGAGTGAGCCCAAGACGAGTATTCACGAACGTATCATCTACAAAATAATGATAATCTCTCTGAGGCGGGCATACCCATGCTTGGGATAAACTAAGCATGGTTTCCAATCAAGTACACTGTAGATCCATGCCATATAGAATAATCATAACTACAAGACAAATAATAATGTCTATATAGATCGTAGCCGTGAATCATACACAACAGAGGTACATCTCAAAATCATCTGAAGAGATACAAATACAATGTGATATGCATCCTCATGAAGCATCGATGCATGTAACTAGAGATGGTAGCTTCATAAATCGAGAAATGAATTCAAGGTATTCAAAACTCAGGTAGGATTATATTAGGAGTGTAAGATTCACTACCCTAAGGTCTTTGACAAACCGTCATGGAAAGACTGGAATAAATTGAACAAAAGGTCCCGAACTTCGTTGATTCTAAATATGAACTGGACTGGATTCTCAGGATGGATGACTCATGAAAGTCAAGAGACAAATTGCAGAATGGACGACTGAGGTTGGAATACTTCCCTTGGACAAAATCATGACAAATTATGAGACTCAAGCATCATATTATTGACATAAGTCTATGGCACACAAGGCACCACAAACTCTCCATATGTTTGGAAGAGTAACCAAATGGAGGAGGAAACAACTCTATGTAACGAGAACAACTTCCTAAGGTTATACTAGATCTCAATGCTTGTAGAAAAAATGGAAGGATGTGCTTTGTCCAAGGGGGACGATCTTGGCGTCGATAAAAGAGAATGTATATCACGTCCCCTCTTTTTGGAATATTTGATTTTTTTTGTCTTTTTCACGTATTTAACGAGATTGAAAAAGAATAAAAGAATGTTATGTTACAAAGGAGGAACGCGTGTCATAGGCAAGAAAACTAGTTCCAAGAGCATGGAACATACCAATGTTCAGTGCAAGTATACATGTGCAGGATAAGGACACTCGGGAAAATTCTTCCATGGGTCAAGGTGTCAGATTGAAAAGGAAGAAATGCTACAAGGCTTGCACCTAAGGAATGCTCTAAAGGTTCATTAATAGCAACATGAAGCGGGCATTAGGCCAAATACACAAGGATGAGACATACAATGTGATGATAGAATGACACAACCAAACTCCTGCCATGTAAAGTTTTATGAGCCCAGATGATCCAGGTGGATATTAGTGTCCACCCACCTATTCCAACTAGCTCCTCTTGTCTGTTTTTTGTTCAACACGTTCTTGTGTACTTATTTGTAATTGTGGTTTCTACACTTTTGGGGTTGTCTGAAGCCCCACACATCCTCCAGGTGGCTACTAGTGGCCTCTCGCCTCATCCAACTGGCTTATTTTGTATGTTTTCATGTCATCACATCTTATTGTACTTTCAGGGCCGTTTTGGGGCCCTAAACGTTGTTTGTTTGTCTTGCCACGGTCGAACTGTAGAAAAAGTTAGATTTTGATGGTGGAATGTGTATTTCTCTGAAATACCTTTCCAACGGGCTATCACGTGCCTAAAATAGAGGTCGTATGAAAACGTTACGACCCTGGGAAGTTCAGGTACCAACTTACACCAACTTACCCATAGGGGCCCACATGATTTTTGGTGTTTCTCCTTCTAGGGTTAGGTTTTTGGATGTCTAGGGTTTTTTCATTCATGAGTAATATCAAAAAGGCCTTTGGAGCCTCATTTTAATCTATTATTTCCAGACGGATGCGCGTAGCAGCCACATCTCTTCTCAGATATAGCTATCACCATTCAAGCAAGTGTTTCAGTTCTGCAGTTTTACAGTTTCATCCTATTTCATTATTCAATGTAAGATATTTTTCACTGGATATCTGTGTTATTCTTCATATCTCTATGTTTATTGTATTTAATCTATTAATCAGTTCATTCCACTCCTAAATCTGGATCAGTGGTATCAAAGCAGTATTCTCTTCATTTATTTTTCTTCGTGCATGTCCCCGACAAGATCTGAGTACAAGAAGTTTGGACTCGAACCAATCGAGCCATTGGAAGATCAACCACGTCGAGCCTGACAACTACCCATGGGGGATGAAAATAAATATGATGGAGTAGGAGATATTATTAAAATGTTGCTCGAGGAATCCCTCATGTGACAAAGGAACAAATTATGGACAACATTGTGCAGATCCTTCAAAGACTTTCCACAGGAGAAGCATCTTCATCAAGAGGCCATGCAACCCCCTTCAAGGTACAGGTAAATCTTGATATTCCATTATTTGAAGGACTCATAGATGCATATGCTTTAGATAAATGGTTGAATCTTCTTGAAGGGTATTTTTCGGTCCACAATTTTTTCGATAGGGAAAAGATCAATTTTGCACTCCTCAAGGTCGTTCCCCATGTTAAAGACTGGTCAGATACTTACTTTGAGAAAAGGGATGAAGAGGAAAATGCAATGTTTGTGGTGGCCCCTACATGGGATTCCTTTTGGGACACCATTAAATAAAAATACTACCTTATTGGAAGCTATGAGGACCAGTACACCAGATGGACCACCCTATGTCAAGAAAGGGATCAGAAAGTACCATATTTCACCAATATTTTCCATACCTTGCGTACCAAATTGGGTATCAAAGACTATGAGCATCATCTGGTGCTCAAATACCGTGGTTGTTTTCATAGATACATTCAAATAGAAATGGATTTTCTCGACATCGCCTCATTGGGAATGACTTATAGATACGCAGTCAAGATCGAACATAAATTTAAGCAGAAAAGGCGAGAGTTTGGATCTGAAAACCCCTCACAACCAAAGTAGGGAAAAGGTGGCCCCAACCCACACAACAAGGGACCAAGTTGAAATGGCCACCCACAGGACAATCAGTCCAAGCCACAACACAAGAAGGGCAATGAAAAGATGAAGGACACGAGAAAATGGTGCGAGTACCATAAAATCCTTTGGCACAACATCGAAGAATGTCGCTCCAAGCAGTCACTCAGGGTTGAACTAAAGGATTTTGAGTCAGAGGTTGACTCTAATTCCAAATTAAATCCTGAAGGAGGGAAGCGGATTATCAATGTTGAACCCAATGCCATTGTCGCTACTGCCAAAGTCTGACCAAGTGAACTAGAAGAACCATAGGAAGGAGAACACCTATTTCACTCGTAGATGTGGGTAAAGGGAGCTCTACTTCATTTCATTGTTGATAGCGAGACTCAGAAGAACCTGATTTCAGTAAAGGTCATCAAGCAACTGGACTTGCCAACGACACTGCACCTGTATCCCTACACCATTGACTGGCTTCGCCAAGGAAGATATCTCAGTGTCAGCCAACATTTTCATCTGCCCTACGACATCAAGCCTTTCAAAGATGAGGTACTGTGTGATATTTCTCCCCTTGACATTTGTGATGGTCGTTTAGGACAACCATATTTGTCGAAGTGTCATGTTGTGTATGATTCTATACCCCGCAATGCTATTATTACTTTGGGTATACAATTGTACAGGATACCAGAGGTAGTGTCGCCTACTGCTATTTATTTAATCTCTGGTAAGAAATGCAGTAAGATCATGTCACAGACCAAGAAGTTCGTCTTCTTTGTGATCTGTGCTCATAGTAAGAAGAAGTTCTTTTCCACATTGGTGGCCTCTACACAGAGCCTCTCTTTGCAGCAGAAGCAAGTGCATGGGATCATGGAAGAATACAGAGACATTTTCTCCTCACCTGCATGGGTACCGACACACTGCCAAGTCAAGTATCCAATTGATCTGACCTCCGGCGCACCTCTACATAATGGACCATTATATCATCGCTCACTGATGGAAAATGATGAAATCAAGTGACAGATCCAAGAGTTGCTTCAAAAGGGGCACATCATACCCAAATCCTCCTCTTGTAGAAGCCCGATTGTACTGGTGCAGAAGAAGGATAAAACGTGGTGACTCTGCATTGATTACAAAGCCTTAAACAAAATCACATTTAGGAATCGACACCCCATTCCTAGGATTTATGACTTTATTGACCAACTGAAGGGGGAAAATTTCTTCAGTAATATTGATCTAAAGTTTGGCTACCACCAGGTTCCCATCAAACCAACTGATGTATGGAAGAGAACCTTCAAATATAAATAAGGTCTCTTTGAATGGATAGTCATGCCCTTTGCCTTGACAAATGAACCAGCCACTTTCATGAGGTTAATGGATGATGTATTGAGACCCTTCACAAACTCCTTTGTGGTGGTATATTTGGATGAAATTCTCATCTTCAGCAGAATGTGGGAGGAGCACATGCGGCATATTCATCGTGTTTTGAGCACTCTGCGACAGCACAAGATATATGCCAACTTGGAAAAATACTATTTTGGCATGAACAGGGTCCAATACTTGGGATACATTGTTTATACGCATGGGGTACATGTTGATCCATCTAATATCCAAGTCATTCGTGACTGACCAGCCTCAACCACATTGACCGAGCTTTAGAGCTTCTTGGGACTAGCCAACTTCTACTGACAGTTCATGTTGGGAATCTCTCATATTGCATGGGCCCTTATCCATGTGACCAAGGGCGATGTTAGGGCCAAGTTCATGTGGGGGAAGGAGAAATAATGAGCATTTGATGATCTTAAGCATCACTTGTGCTCAGCTCCAATACTCTCCTTGCTCGATCTGCAACAATCATTCGAGATTGAGACTCATGCATCTGACTAGGTTTTGGGCATAGTTATCACTCAGCATGAGCATCTGGTGGCATACCATAGTGAGACACTCTCTAATACTGTCCGAAAATACCCCACCTATGAAATGGAAATGTATTCCATTGTACAATCATTTCGTCAATGGGGACATTACATTATGGGAAAGGAGACGATCATACACACTGATCACAAACCTCTGTAATTCATACATACATTAGGGAAATTGCAGAACGAATGCCATCAAAAGTGGTCCACCTACCTGTAACAGTTCCATCTCACCATTAAGTATAAGACAGGTATCTCCAATCATGTCGTTGACTGCCTCAGTTGACCTCCAATGGCTACACTCACCACTTTGCTCCATTCACGTGGACATGAAGTATCTGAGTGGCCCCAACTTTATCAACAAGATTTGTACTTCGTCACCACCTATCATCTCTTGGGTACAGGTGCAACTATCATCAATTTTCACATTCAGGACAGACTCTTATTCCACCTGGTCCATCTCTGTGTTCCTACAAGCGAGCGTGCAAAGATGATTTGGGAAGCCCACTATAGTCGGGTGGAAGGAGATTTTTGCATGGAGAAAACTGTGGTCATTCTTCAGAAACTTTTTATTGGCCAAAACTTTGACAGGACGTCAACAAGTATATCATATCTTGCACTTCATGTACCATTGCCAAGCCAGTCATCCAGAAGTAAGGCTAATACACCCCTCTTCTTATTCCCAAGAAGCTTTGGGAATCCATCTCAATGGATTACATGTTTGGCTTGCCATCCACCAAGCAAGGAAATGAATACATATTTGTGCTCGTTCATCAGTTTTCAAATATGGCCATCCTCACAGCCTGTAAGAAGAATATCATAGAGGCAGATACTGCCAAGCTCTTCTTTGAACGAGTTTGGTTCCACTCTGGGATACCACAAACCATCATCTCCGACCAGGATAATAGGTTCCTCAACACATTTTGGTCGAGTCTCTGGTGATCCGGATTGTGATCAGTGGTTTTTCACCAGACAAGGTAAGCTCAGTGGTTTTTCACTTTTAGAGAGTCTGAAAAAAACTAAAAGAAGACTCCAAAGTGATCATTTTCGCAAGGTTAGTCTCCAGGTCCCGACAAAGAATAAAATCATACCGAGGATAACTCTTCTAGTCACTAAGGCCAGAGTATTCTTTTTTCATAGTTAGTCCAGTCAGTCCAGAAAAGGGTTAAACTTATATTGAAGGGACGTCTCTTCAAAATCATTTTAACAATTGTGACAAAGACAAGATCACTTAGTTATCTTTTCAATTTTAAGGAGTCTGAAAAGATATTAACTATGGACTCACCTCATTTTTTGTAATTTAGTCTCCTAGCCTGAAAAAGTATAAAACTTAATTTAGGAGAACTCTCCTGGCTAGACATGTCTCCCGAGGTGTACCTTTTTCCTAGGTAATCTATTGGTCGGAAAAGGGGTTAAACTTATGCCAAATAGATATTCCTTCTGAACCAATTAACGAGTGTGAAATAAAAAATGTTACTCGACAATATTTTCTTGTTTAGGGAGTCTGAAAATGGCTTAAAGAAGACTCCAAGAGGTTTCTTTTTTCATAAATAATCTCCAAGGCCCAAAAAGGTGATAAATCAAAACCAAGGAGAATGGCCCTTTTTCGAAAATTTAGTACCTTGGGCCTGAAAAAGGGTTAAAATTACACCTAAGAATACTCTCCTAGATAACCATAACTCCTATGGCGTACCTTTTTTGTAAAATTATCCATCTGGACCCCAAAAGGGGTAAATTATCGTCAGACAAATGTGTCTTCAAATTTCACTTTGACGAGCGTGAAGGGAAACAAGATCGCTTGAAAATATTGTCAATTTCATAGTTTAAGTGACCTTGAAAGATGACAAACAATGCTCTTGGGGAGTCCCTCAGGTATAGGCTAGAAAAAAGATGAAGAAGAAGGATGAGGCTTCAACACAAAGTCACGGCGAGACTAAAAAAGACTCCCATGCCTATGAAGTAATTCGACATGGGCACCAAATGGAAAACATAGCTCTAACTAGGATGCCCATGGACGGAAGGATCTACCACATTAAGTACAGCACATTGATCAACAAGGAAGGTTAGTGTCATAATTCAGTAGGGTCGATCCTAAGGCCAAATCAACCAGGAAACGAATAATGCAAAATTGCAAGTAAGGAAAAATATAATCTATATGCCATTTTCGAGGGAAAAATATAACATATATGCAAGTTGGACAAGAAGGCAATAATTTATTTTTTCATTGGGTGAAAAGAGGGAATGAAAGGATATAAGATTTGGGATCCTGCATTAAGGAGAACAATATATAGTCAAGATGTAGTCTTCAGAGAAGTTGAAATTAAGTCTGAGCCTAAGGAAATTATTCAAATCGATAATAATTCTGAGACGATGCGGTTTGAACTAAGGAAGGAAGAAGATGATTCAGATGAGTCAACAAAATCAAAGAAACAGGTGGAACAACCGACCCCTGTCGTAATGAGGTCAAAAGGAGTAAGAAAATCAGTCGAAAGGTATATCTCTCCTGAATTTTGTTCCACATTTGTGTTAACTTCCATCAACGATGAACCCAATTAAATCGGTGACGTAATCGAATCGGTAGAGGGTAAATTATGGAAGGACACCATGGTCGAAGAGATGGAATCCTTGCACAATAATGAGACATGAGATCTAGTCAAGTTTCCTAGTGGAAGAAGGCCCATCGGTAGCAAATGGGTATTCAAGAAGAAGATGTATGTCGCAGGACAAGTCGAGAAGTTCAAATCCCGACTGTTAGCGAAAGGATATTCCCAAGACGAGGGAGTCAACTTCAGTGATGTTTTTTTCCCTATTTAAAAACTAACTTCCATTAGAGTACTAATATCTCTGGCTGAAACATTTGATCTGGAAATAGAACAAATGGATGTGAAGACAACGTTCCTACATGGGGACCTAGAAGAGGAAATCTACATGAAACAACTTGAAATATTTGAAGTAAAGGGAAAGAAATATTTGGTGTGTGAACTAAAAAGATCCCTTTATGGTCTAAAGAAATCACCAAGGATATGGTACCAGAAGTTCAACACATACATCCTTAGTTTGGGATTTGTGAGAAGCAAAGATTATCATTTCTTATATTCCAAGGATGAAGGTGGGTGCTTCATATATGTATCTTTCTATGCCGATGACATGTTGATTATTGGAAACAACATGGATGCAATAAAGGAGGTGAAGAAGCATTTATCCTCCAAGTTCGACATGAAGGATCTCGGTGCAACTAACTTCATTCTGGGAATGAAGATTAAGAGAGATCGAGCTGCCAAGAAGCTCTGGTTGAATAAGATGTAGTATATTGAAACAATTATGAAACGTTTCAACATGCAGGATTGCAAATTGGTGAAGGTGTCAATTCTTGTAGGAGAAAGGCTAATTGTTGAACAGTGTCCAAAGACATAGAAAGAAATAGAGGACATGGTGCGTGTTCCCTATGCAAGTGTTGTTGGTAGTCTAATGTATGTGATGGTCTGCACTCGACCATACACTGCCCATGCAATGGGAGTGTTGAGAAGGTACATGTCCACACTTGGAAAGGAGCACTAGAAAATTGTCCAGAGAGTATTCAGGTATTTTTGTGGCACGAAGAACTGTGCTATATGATACCAAGGAAATACTGGAGGTGACAGTGGTAAATTAAATGTACATGGATTTGTTGATGCCAACTGGGCAGGAGATCTGGATCGATGGAGGTCGACCAATGGATATGACTTCAAGATGTTTGGTGGATCAATAAGTTGGATGAGTAAGCGATAGACGATCATAGCCTTGTCAACAATAGAAGATGAATATATGGAAGCCACTCATAGAAGAAAATAAGCAATATGGTTGCAAAGGATATGTTCAGGAATTGGGTTTGAGCAAAGAATTATGAAGATAAGTTGTGATAGTCAAAGTGCAATATTTCTGACAAAGAATCTTGCTTATCATTCGAAGACTAAGAAGATTGATGTATAATACCATTTCGTAAGAGATATGGTGGAAAGTAACAACATGCTACTAGAGAAAGTAGAAACGTTGGAAAACATAATAGACTCGTTGACCAAGTCTATGAGTGATGTGAAGTTCTCTTGGTGCAGAGAGGAAATGGGCATTGGTTCCTTGGGTCTATGAATGAAAGTTCAAGAATCTCTTGGTTTCAACAAAGAAGACAACAAGTGGGAGAACATTGGGTTGTTATGTTATTTGCAGTCAAATTCTAGTCGAGGTGGATCGGCTGATGGTCAAAGTTGAGGTTGATTGACAGTAGGTCGAGGGTCGAGTTAGATCGACAACAAGTCGAAGGTCAAGGTTAGTTGATTGGGTAAATTCAAAGTCAAAGGTTGAGGCGGTTCGACATGGTAAAGGCATCGACAACAAGTTGAAGAGGTAAGCCGACAAAAGGTCGACAAGCGAGCTTGTGGTGACCGACTGAAAACTGAATGAAGGTCGACTGGTAATCCTACTTGGAGTCAATTGTAACAGAATCCTAAGATTCGAGGGATTTGTAGCCAATGATCTGCATGGATATATAAAATGTTTTGGGTGATGTGTCTTTAGGGTTTTACATGTTGTAAATCCTATAAAGAGGCATGTTGTAAGGCTGTAAAGGCTAATCAATGAATTGTAAGATAGCCAATCTTTAGAGAAAACTTTAGCTGTCAGTTGTTGGTCATGCATATGTAAGCCAAATTGGCTACAATGTTGTTCTTATGTAAGCAAGAGGGTATGATGTTGATTGTGTTTTAGGTGTGGACAAAGGTTAGACATGTAACCTTTTATTTAGATTGAATAAGACAACAAGAGAGCAGAACGCTCAAGGAATGTTGGTTTTCCCAGTTTGGGTTTCCAAGGTAAAATCTTTGTGTATTGTGTGATTTCTTTGTCATTTACGTTATTAATTAAATTCCTCTTCTCTTGTTCTAGGTTTAGTGTGGAAGTTCATCTAATTTTCAAACATCATTAACGTTATCTTATCATTTTAATTGATTATAGATAGATATCAAAAGTATGCAATGTAGTTTCCATGTTCTTGCAGGGAAGGTATGTATCTCCCATAAAAATATAAGGCTTGAATCCTTAAGGAGACTAAACAAATAAGATTATCCAAATCATCCAAAAAGGCAACCTAAACATATTACAACAAGCACACAATTGATAAATTGGGTAGTGTCACACCCTTAAGAGTCATACCCAAGTCTAACCTTGGCATCTTGTCAACGTGTGAAACTACGGTGGTTCTCACTTGGAAGCTTGGCTCAACCAAGGATACTTCACCCATACTACGTCTCTTAACTTATAACATACCCATACTTTGTTCTAGGCTACAGACAAGTCACACTCCTAGTATGTGTAAATTAATTGTATACTTAGACAATTGTTAAATTTCTTTAACAGTTAGTCATTCCAACATACAATAAGAAACATGTGAAACAAAAGAGACACATATATAGTGAAGGTGACACCAAAAATGCCTAATACTTGGATTTGTTTATTTATTTTGAAACAAAAATAATGCAATATAGAGAGGGAAATATTGTCCTAGTTACAAAGATGGGCATAGTATCAAGACTTTTCCCCCATACAACAGAACTATCCATAATTACGGATTCGTCACACCAAGAATTCCTCCATTTCTCCTCCTTGCCTCGGCCTATGGTGCACCCCACCTATGCACCTAGCCTCAGATTGATCTCATGTCTCTTTCCTTTCTCACTTTCTTATGATCTTTGTTCTGCATCTTGTGCTCTTATATGAACTCCAAGAGTCACCATCGTGAATCATCATGTTACCATCATGTCCAAACAAATTGCCACACCCCTTCATGGACTCGGTGAGACCAAAAGATATTGTACTCACATAAAATATTTCATCTCTTGGACTAATGCACCCCATCCTTGGGCGCACACCTCTTTCCTTGTGCTCTTCCTTGTGTCGATAGTCGTGACTCTCCATGGGTGTGTCGATGGGGTCATCCAACCTCTCCAACATGCTCATGCTTCCAAGGGAAGATGGGTCCACTCCTTCAGCATTCTCCCAAGTTGTCATGTCCTTGCCCAAATGAAACCCAAGTCTCCATCTTCCATTGCAATGGAAGAAGGGTGTGCGGCCCCTTGGGTTTGCATGTCACCATTTCCCCAAGGTGCTCCTTCCCACACCCACAAGACAAGTTCTTTGTCAAACAATTGCATCCTCCTTGTGCTCTTTGCTTGAATCATCATCGAATCTGCCCAAAGAGCGTGTGTGCTCAGTGGGTGTCACAGAAGGCCTTAGATCCTCCCCCACCGAACTTGTTTCATTCCTGAGAACTTCCACTACACTTGTGATCTGTAGCGACCTTTGTCAAACTCCCAAATAATGTTTTAATATTTCCACATAGACTCATATCTCTACAAACTTTCCTATTCATCGAGTTTGTCCTTCCAATGGATGAAATACTCATGCACTTGACCTTTTCCCCATCCCAAGATGTGATGTGCCAAAAGATTATCTAGCTCCAATTTTGGCTTGTTTGCAACCATGGTTAGTGCTCTGAATGGCTCAACTCGACTTGGTTCATCCAATTCCCTTTGGCATGATTTCAAGTGGTTAATGTGGAAGATAGAATGCTTATGTCACATGTGGAACAACAAATCCAATTTGTAGGTGATGTTGCAAATATTCTCAAGAGCTTTGAACGGTCGCGTATACCTCTGCACAAGAGATGGAGCCATCCCTTTAGGTGGTGGGAGTTGATATCTACTCAACTTGAGTAAGACCAACTATCCTACTTGGAACTCTACATCATGCCTACTGTGATCTGTCCACTACTTCATTTTGTTTGTTTCATTAATCAAGTGTCTATGAAATATCTCCAACTGATCATGCCAACTCTTCATGAAACCCATGACTAATGGATTTGTTCCATAGTATCCATGTTTCACAAAAATAGGAGTCATGGGTTGTTGTCCGTTCATCAAATCGAATGGACTATACCCCATTATTGAACTATTTTGCGGGATGTAGTTGAATTGGGCAACGTCCAACAAGTCCGACCAATTCATCTAATCTACTTGTAAATAGTGCCACAACTAGTCCTCTAGAAGTTTGTTGATTCATTTTGTCTTCCCATATGTTTACGGATGGTAGGGTGAAATCTTCAACAACTTCATCCCCACATGAACAATGCTATCCAAAACTTACTCATAAACCTTCCATCCATGCCTGACACAATGCTCAAAGGAAGACCCCAATACTTCACTATGATCTTGAAAAACAACTTCACAACTTCTTATGTGTTGCAAGGAGTATTCGTCGCAAAGAAGACAACATACTTGGAGAATTGATCCACCATGACCAAAATCACATTGTATCCCTACACCATTGAATTTATGTGATGAATTCCATCGATAAACTCGCCCATGGTCTCTCCAGAATCGGAAAAGGATACAACAAACCTACTCTCATTTTGGTGTCTGTCTTATCCAACTGACATATAAGGAAAGTATGAATGTAATCCTTCACATCCTTCTTCATCCTCTCCCACAAGTATCCTCACTCCAACAACGTCAATGTCCTCTATTTTCTTGGGTGGTCAACTCAGGGTGAGTCATGGCGTTGTTTCATGAGTTCCCTCCTGAATTTATATGACTTAGGGACATATATTCATTCCCCAAAGTACAATAGTCCATCACATAGCCAAAAAATATTTGTTTTTCCATCCTTCACCTGCTTCACGATATTCTTCATTGTGTGATCATGCTTTAACCCTTCCTTGATATTTTCATGCAAATCTTGTAAGACATGAATCTGAATTCCCCCTGATTTAGAAACTCATCCTCCTCCTTTACGACTATGAGTTGTTCCTTTCTTCTCAAGTCATCCACGACAGAGTTTAGATTTCCCGACCTATACTCAATGGTCATGTCAAACTTTGAAAGGAAGTACTTCCACCTTTCCTTCTTGGTTGACAACTTCGGTTGTGTCACAAAGTAACTTGTTGCAACATTTTTTGTCTTCACGACAAACAACTTTCCCAATAAGTAGTGTCTCCAAGTTTGCAAACAATTTACTTTTGTAGTCATACTATTCTCATAAACAGTGTATCTTCGTTCATGATCTTGAAGCTTTCTGCTCTCAAAGTAAACTAGATGTCCCTCCTGTGTCAAAACTCCTCCAATGGAAAAGTATGATGTGTCCATATGCACTTCAAATGCATTCTCAACGTATCACATCTTCAACATGGGAGTGGTGACAATTATTCATTGTATCTCTCCAAATGCAGACTTGCACCTCTCTATCTAGTTCGATGCTTTCTCCTTTTTCAACAAGTCAGTCAGTGGTGTAGAAATCTTGGAGTTATCCCTCTATGAAATTGTGATGGTAGTTAGATAGTCCAAGGAAGACTCTCATGTCATAAACTATCTGTGGTTATTCCCAATATTTGATTTCCTTGACCTTTGTAGGGTCCATGTGAATGCATCCTTGACCAATCCAATTCCCCAATAATGGTATCTTAGTCTTCCCAAAAACACACATAGACTTCTTTAAGAACAATTGGTTTTGTTGCAATGCCTCAAAGACCTGTGCCAAATGATTCTTGTGCTCCTCTATACTTTTTTTGTACCCCACGATGTCATCCAAATACACCACAATGAAATTATCCAAAAATGACTGCAACATGCCATTCATTGATGTGCAAAAGGTTGTAGGGGCATTGCACAACCAAAAATGTATCACTAGGAACTTGTAGCTCCCATACCTCATCACCATGGTTAGATTTTCATCATCCCCATCTGCAATCCGTACTTGATAATACCCATGTTGCAAATCAAGATTTGAAAAAACTTTGGCCTTGGACAACTTGTCAAAGAAATCCATAGCTAAAGGTAATGGGTATCAGTTCTTCACACTTTGTTTGTTCAATGACTAGTAATCCAAACACATCCTTAGATATGAAGTGTCCTTTTTCTTCTGGAAGATAACCGGGGCACCATATGGTGACCTAGACAGACAAATGAAACTACGTTAATCAATTGTGTTAACTTTCACTTCAACTCTTCCAACTTAGGTCTAAAAAATTGGTAAGGAGATCTTACAGGTGGCTGTAGCACAAGCTCTAGCTCTATATGGTGGTCAAAAGTGCATCGTAGTGGGATCACTTTTGACAACTCATCCAACATTCTATTCACAAAGTTACCTTGCAATTCAGTGATCTCATGTGGAACATGAATCCCCACTCCATCCTCTTGAACTTCCCCAACAACTAATGCATAAATATGCAATCCATTCCACCTTGTTGCTCTCTTCATACTTAGTGCAGACACAAGCTGCACCTTTCCAACAAACTTCCTTGCAGTTGTGTGCACAACCCAAACCATTTTTTCACCAAGTATAACCATCTTTTCCATCCATGGAATGAGGACCGTGTGCGTCCTCCTTAGGAAACACTGCCCAAGAATCACCTCAAATTCATCCATAGGAATCACTATGAAGTTAGCTTGACCTTCCCACTTATCTGTTGGAACAGGGATTGAACGCAAAGAAGAATGAATCTAAGATCAAAGGTGGTGTCTAAAGACACCATAACACTGAAGCATGAGTCGCTCCATGAGATAGAGAGAATATCTCTCGATGATGATATGGTGATATGATATGATAGACCAATCACAAGGATCGTCTATAAATGGGTTTCGGTCTTGGACCAAACCAACAAGTTCAAGTGTAATTGGTTGCACTTGTCCATAAAAAACATATCTAGGATCTGTTACATGAACATGGTCAACCAATAATTTAGTCATTCATCGACCCAATCAACTGACAAGGTGAGGTTGACGATGGAACCACATGTTCCAATACTCCCTTATAAACTCAACTTGGAGGAAAACAAATTCCACATTATTCCCCTCTGAATTTGTCTTGACTGAAAAAGTTGATCACAAGACAGTACAACAACACTCCTGAGGAAGTTTGATCACCATCAACACATATCAAGTCCAAAAGAGTAGTCATCCATTGAAAAATAGTTGCAAAATATGTTTTCCAAACATGGTCCCAGTTGGTTAGTCAACTAGACAACAAGACAACACCAACCAGTCGATGAGTTGACTAGACAAGAACACACCAATATAAATAGTCTATGTCAATTCAATAGTATTTATATCAGGTACAATAAGCAGAAGTAAAACTCCCAACAATAGTCGAACATGGTTCGGTTCGTCTCAACAAATCCAAGCACATAAGTTGGGTTTACACATCAATAACTTTGATTACTTCCCCCCTTAAACACAAATGTGGGATCAAAGCATCATCAATAAATATTCATTGAAAAAACTAGTCAACATGTAATAGCAAGTCGAAACTTAGTTGAAAAATACACAGTCAAAAACTTCTAGTCAATTGTCAAGTCAGGTCAAATATCAGTCGACCAATATCCCAGTCGAGCATCAATCGAATGTCAAATCGGGTCAAATCTCATTCGACCAATATCCCATTCGAGTGCTAGTCAATTGTCAAGTCGGGTCAGTCTTGTGGTTGACCACTATAAAGAACCAATAATGAAGAGGAGCTTTGTACGTCTGTACAACCGATAAATCACAACAGTAGGAACTCTTCAAACATCTAGTCAGATCCTCCATGACCACTCATCAATCCAACCACAGTCAATCCTAATAGTTGGTACTAATCCACGATTATGTCTTTCACATATTTTCTACAAAGATCTAAAAGCATGATTTCCATGTCTGTGATGGAGAGGATGACGATAAGGCACAAAGTGTTGTGTTGACTGATCAGGAGATATGGGTTCAGGGTATGGTGTACATGCAGGAGTATAACACCCCAAAATATCTACAACAATTTCATCAACTATAATATTCTCAACTTCTGGCATGTTAGGAACAACCATCTCATCAATTGGTTGAGTAGATTGCCCAGCTGACAAATCAATCTGAACTCCACTTGCAATGAACAAAACTTCCATGTTTATAGCAAGGGAAGGTGTGGGAAAGGAGGAAATAACAACATCATATCTAAGACATGTTCTTGGTGTCAACATCTCAGGCATCATAGGAAAAACAATACCCTGTCAATTCTTCCCAAGTCCTCCTCCGGTATATCCCATCTTTCTGAGTAGTTGAGATCCTATACATGTAGTGTGTTTTTCAAATCTAGGTGAAACAACAAAATCATTAGTTTTAAAGCATAAATCAACAACATCTGGCTTACAAACAACAACAAGGGGTGGAGAATAAATGGGTGAGCCTGGAAGCTCAACAATATCAACATTCTTCTCACAAACAGTTGGACTAGCAACAATGGTGGAAGAAGATATAGGTGAGCCTGATAGCTTAACAACAACAATCTTCTTCTCAACAAGCTTCTCAACATTTTGTTCAATAGTCTGTAGTTGGTGAACTTGTTCTTCAAGGTTTTGTTTGTAGTCCTGCAAGCTCGGGATAGTTTCATCCTTCTCAGTCAGTTGCATCAATATGGCATCAAAATCTTCCTTCAATTCATGATACTTGTCAAATAGATGATTGTTATCTTCTTGGAGAGGAGCAACTTCTTCAGGAAGTTCATCAATGGAGGCCTGTAAGTGGGAAATCTCATGAGTCAACTGGGCATTTTTCTCCATCATCTTGTTGACATTTGTGCTCAATGTTGTATGAGGATGCACTTTCACTTCTTCCTCCAATTCTTCAAGAAGGTCATACTTTTCCTCAAATTCATCTGTAAGAGTCTGAAAAAAGCTAGCCACAATGTTCCCCATGGAAGTAATCCTTCTAGAGTGCTCAGTCATAGAAATTTGGAATATGTCTTATGCAATCTTCAACTGAATTTTCAGTCCTACATTTTTTGTCTTCAAGGCAACATTTTCATGAGAAAGGGATTTCACCTCCTTCATGAGATCATCGACAAGATCAGTTTTATCACCAAAATCATCCACCAGAACTTGAAATATGGTTTCCATTGTCTGTTCTAGGTCAACAAGCTTCCTAGATTTCTCATCAAACCATTACATAAGGTTGGTTTGAAAGAGGCCAGCCTCATCTTCCAGGTAG
>JZKD02S0485719.1:8555-24055 GCA_000966675.3 Picea glauca | reverse complement strand
TCCCTGCAACTAATCTTTGTACATGACCTTCTCATTGAATATGACATCTCTACTCCTAATGATTTTTTTATTTTCATAATCCCATAAGCGATAACCAAAATCATTAACACCGTATTCAATAAAGGTACACTTCTTGGATTTAGCCTCAAGCTTTGTTCTATTTGTTGTTCCTGTCCATTCCTCCTCTGGAATTCTACCATCCAAAGAGCTGGAAGGTCCTTTGTTTATTAAGTAAACAACAATATCTATAACATCTGCCCAAAACTGTAAGGCAAACCAGCATGCAATCTCGTACTCCTTGCACACTCCATGATTGTCCCGTTCATCCTTTCTGACACACCATTTTCTTGTGGTGTTCTTGGAACTGTTTTCTCTCTACGAATCCCATGGTATGAACAGTAATCATCAAACTCCTTGCTGCAATATTCACCTCCATTATATGATCTGAGACACTTCAATTTTTTTCCTGTCTCATTCTCAATCAAAGCTTTCCATTTCTTAAAAGTATAAAAAACATCAGATTTTTGTCGAATGCAATAAACTCAAGTTTTTCTAGTTGCATCATCAATAAAAGTAACATAATAATGAGATCCACCAAGAGATGATACCTGAGTTGGTCCCCATACATCTGTATGCACAAGCTCTAATCTTTCACTCTTCTTTCCTTTTCCGACTATGAGAAATCTGACTCTCTTATGTTTTCCATAAACACAATGCTCACAGAAGTCCAAATCAATTTGTTTAAGATCTGACAACAAATTTATTTTGTGAAGTATCTGCATGCCCTTCTCACTCATGTGTCCAAGCCTATGATGCCACAGTGCTATATCCACTCCTGTAGAAGCTAAAGAGATAGAAGAGTCAGTATTATTAGTACATAAATACAATGTACGTACCTTCTCTCCTGTCGCTATCACCAATGATCATTTGATGACCTTCCACGTCTTATCTGTAAATATGGATATACAACCTTCACTTGCCAACTACCCTGTTGAAATTAGATTTTTCCTTACATCTGGAACATGTCTTACCTCTTTCAACAACCATTGGTTTCCATTGCATTGTTTTATTTTTACCTTTCCCATTCCAACAATTTTGCATGGTGCATCATCACCTAAATGAACCTGTCCAAAATCACCTTGAACATAATCTAGAAAATGTTTCTTATGGGGTGTGACATGAAATGAAGCCCCTGAATCTACTACCTAAGACTTAGAAATATTATCTACAGAAAGAATCAAAGCATCTTGTAACACATCACCTGTTACATTTGCTTCCTGATTTATCTCTCATTGTCCATCTCTTTGTTTCTTTGGAGCTCTGCAGTCTTTCTTTAGATGTCCTTTCTTCCCACAATTCCAACACTCTATCTTTCCAAGTCTGGATTTGGATCTGCCCGTCCTAGAATTCCCACGGTTCTCGAAACCCTTTCCTCTATCCTTTTGTCTTCCCCTGTTCTCCATGTTCAATGTATTTCCTAATGTCTCACCTGTGCTTTTCCATCGCATTTCCTCACTAAGGATAACACCAACAACATCATCAAATTTTAAAGTATTTGAACCAGAGACAGAGTTCCTTACAGCCATGACCAAGTCGTTCCATCTTTCTGGCAATGAGCACAAGATTAGAAGAGCCCTAACCTCATCATCAAGATTGTTATTCCGCCCAATGGTAGGAATAGATCCTTCTAATATAAATAGTCTTCCATCTGCATCTTCCATTTCTCGACCCTAAACTTTCCATCTTCCGACATTGCTTCCACTCAAACCAGGAACCCTCTTTTCCTGCAAGTTACCTTTCGCTTTGATACCAGTTGTTAGAAAAACAGGACCGTGGAGCAATAAAATAAAACAAATGCGAAAACAAAACACAGAAGATACATAATACAATAGAGACATAGATTTACATGGTTCACCTAGTGTGGGCTACGTCCACCATAGAAATTGCCAGGTCCTTCCTTTATTATTGTCCAACATATGAAGGGATACAACCTACAGCAAACCCGCTGTAACTTCCTCTTCTTTCTCTCAAAGTCTCCTATCTCATAATACAATATTCGCATCAATCATAGCCACAATACATTTCCCTCATAAAAGAGGGTTGTCTTCTAGGAAAAAAAACCCTAACATAATTTCTACCGTTAGATCTGTGACCTTATAATGAACAATCCAGATTTATAATAAAATTACAATATACATTTACAAGGCAATTTTTGCTTCGGGGGCCCGCTTTCCCCCAGTCAGGGGGATAGCCCCCTCAGACCCCATAGAGGGGGTACCCCCCTCTGCACTCCCTCGCATGGAAGAGTGTACATACTTCTGGGGTGTAAATACTTCATGGGGTATAAACACGACTGAAAGTAAAAGACCTCTGAATCAAGAAGATAATCAAGCTCTACAAGCAACACTTCTGTTGTATGGTTCCATTCTCCTATGTCCAAGGAGTCACATTGTCCTACGTCGACCCACTCTCGGATTGTGCAAATCTTGCCATACTGTGTGATGTGTCTTTATAATGTTCTTTGTCGCAAGACTTGCAACACTGTTTTGATGCCATCTGTCATGCCCCCAAGAGTCATGCCCATGTCTAACCTTGGCATCTTGTGGACGTGCGACACCGTGGCGGTTCTCACTTGGCAGCTTGACTCAACCAAGGATACTTCACCCGGACTACGCCTCTTCACCTAGAGGATACCCATACTCTGTTCTAGGCTACAGACAAGCCACACTCCTACTCTGTGCAACTCAATTCTATACTTAGAAAATTGTTAACATTCTTTAACACTTAGTCATTCTGGCATACAACGGAAAACCTGCAAATCACAAGAGGCACATATATAGTGCGAGTGGCACCAACAGTGCCTAATACCCGACTTTGTTTATTATATTGTGAAATAGAAAGAACACAATATAGAGAGGGAACTATTGTCCCGGTTACAAATATGGGCAAAGTCTGACAACTCTGCCCCGGCTCCCCATACAATAGAACTACCAAGACTTGTGGATTCATCACACCAAGACTTCCTTTGTTACTCCTCCTTTCCTGAGCCTGTGGTGTGCCCCACCTGTGCACCCATCCTGAAACTAATCTCATGTCTCTTACCTTGCTCACTTGGTTATGCTCTTGGTTGTGTGTCTTGTGCTCTTATGTGGACTCCAAGGGTCACCATTGTGAATCGTTGCGTCCATTGGTTGTGTTGCACCCCTTCACGAAACATCACACCCAAACAAACCGTCATGCCCCTTCATGGACCCGGTGCGCCCAAACAACCCATATGTCCATCAACCGTCATATCTCTTGGACCGATGCACCCCATCCTTGGGCGTGCACACCCCTTGCCTTATGCTCTTCTTTGTGTTAATCATCATGACTCTCCATGGGTGTGTCAATGGGGTCATCCAACCTCTCCAACATGTTGATGTTTAGACAACATTGGGAAGACATTCTCCAAAGATAATAATTAATAATATAATTATTATTGATTATTAAATATCAAATATAATAAGTAATAATAAATAGTTATTGATTATTCAAGGGACGCATCCTTTCATGGATGGTCACCTTATGTTCCCTATATATGGAACACTCGTTATTGTAATAATACATCGAATATCTCTCATATCTCATATGAATAAAAACTAACACAACACACCCATGCTACCAAGGACATACGATTCCAATCCTAGGGAATGCTCCCAAGTTGTCTCGTCCTTGCCCAAATGCAACCCAAGTCTCCATCATCCATTGCAAGGGAAGAAGGGTGTGTGCCACCTTAGGTTTGCATGTCACCATCATGCCCCAAGGTGGCTCCTGCCCATGTCCACAAGACAAGTTCTTTCTCAACCGATCACATCCTCCTTGTGCTCTTCACTCAAGTCATCACTAAATCTGCCCAAGGAGTGTGCGTGCTTGATGGGTGTCATGGAAAACCTTACAGATAGAAAGACAAAAAAAAATTACATCTTTTACAATTTTATGATTTCATTTCCCAGAACCATCTTCATTTCCCTGCTTTTGCATGGTCAAAACTACTAAAGATGAATTATATATTTACCATGACGATAGTTATAGAAGAAAATGCCATACTACCTACCCATGTGGATTGAATTAAAAAAATATACATACTATGTTCAAACCCATGTTGTCCTACCTTGCACATTATTTTCAAACTAATACCATCTTATGTATGTACCACATGTTGATTGCAATGTAAGCAACAAACACATACAATGCCATGTATGTATGATCATGCCGATTGCATTGTAAACAAAACTTACCACATGTTGATTGCTATGTAAGCAACAAACACATACATTACCATGTACGTATGATCATGCCGATTGCATTGTAAACAAAACTTTAATAATTATGTTGTACATTGGATTCAAAGCCACAAGGTAACATTACGATCAAATAAATTTAATTTTATATTGTTTTTTGTTTGGTTTCTAATATAGGTATTTATGTCCCATGAATAACTTCTTCAATTAAAAAATATAATATTATTAAAATTTAAATAATTATTTTTATTTAAAAAAAAATTCTTAAAAAAAATCATTTTAATACATTGTTTTCTTAGAACATTGAAAAACATTATAAAATTTTATGACAAAATATTAATATACCGTTGAGGAGTTTCTGCGTACTTGAACATTGAAAAACATTATAAAATTTTATGACAAATTATTAAAATAAGGTTGAGGAGTTTCTGCGTACTTGACCAGAACTAATAACATGTTTTGCGTACCTGACCAGAACTAATAACATGTTTTTTTAATTAAATTAATATTATCATAAGAAAGAAAGGTAAGACAAGTTATATATGATTAATTATAAATGTTATCATCGAGATGGAGAAGAATATAAGGCATAAATACAATATTTTAATCCTAAATATTTGGTAAAAGAAATGTACAAGAGCCAATGGGATCATATACATGTGTATGGGAAAATGAAGGAATATTAAGCATTGGAATATGAAAATTCCAAAACTTTCGGCACTTACCATGCAAAATATTAAAGGCGTTGTAGATGGGGTTAGCGGAACTACCTTGAAATTGAGGAGGTAAAGTCCAAATTTCTCTTTCTCAGAACTTGGTATCTTTCTCCATATTAATGATAATAATATATATTTTATAAAAAAAAATACATTAGTAATATAAAATTAAAATAAATATAATATTGATGATTTTTAATTTTATTATAAAGATATTATAGATTATTTATATTGAAATGATAACACATAATTTTAGACAAGATCATAAAATCAAATATTTTTGTAAACACCCATATAAAAGAGGATGTAATCTATGTATCCATACAATGCATGAATATTGTATCTTATATTTATATTTTGAGCATACTTGTGGGAGTCATATTCATTCTATTCATTCTAGATCTTATTAGAAAATAAGATTTGTAGTAGATCTCCAGGCCTTTGTTGAAGGGTGATAATTCTATCAAAATATTATGAAAACAACGAAAAAACCCTATCTGCATTATAGGCCTCTAGAAACATGACAATCTAGCAAGACTCCATCCATTGTTTATTATTGAGGTTAAGATGTTTATGATTTGGAGCTTCCCAAGATCCACGAAAACACAAAACTAAAGAAAATTACTCATCAAGACTTCAAAGTATGTTATTTTTATTGAAGATATTGATTCATTTTATCTCTCAAACCATGTGAAAATGCATGAAAGAGTGAGATATTAGAGCATAATCCCTAATGTATAAGTTTGATGATAATAAAAATTATGTTACTTTCTCCCTAGTTTTCTTAGGGATCTCACTTAGCTTCAAAAATGTTGTTGGGCTTGGGATGAGGAGCGGGATAAGATATGTATTGGGCATTCTCAAAATAGTTGCAAAGTATTTTCATACTAATGTCAATGTTGCTAGAAATAAGAAAAATAAAGTGAAGGAGTGTGATAGATAAAGATGTGTGGAATGAGGGAAAGGGGAGTAATCATTTTGGAGAACTAAGGAGGGAGGATTTGATGATGCTATAAATTGAATGAACAAAATCATAATTCTTGTTGTTGTAATCCCAATTTTAGGTTTTGTGATGTTGACAAGGCTCATTTGTGCAAGTTCTATCGAAACTTAATCAAGAACTGTACCTGTTAGAAATTTTCACCTAGCTTGATAGTTTTTTATCTCAAACACAATCATTAAATAGTTTGATGTGAAACCAAAAAAAAACTATGCATTATCTTTACGATGAGCTTGACCAAACTTGTACAAGATTGTTGGATTGTTAAAATATATACATTCAATTCTTAGTTATGTGTTTTGTTCCCATTATCTATTGTATTAGTGGGGATGACATGAATTACACACTAAGTGATTAAGAGGCTTGCTAATGTGATGAAATAATAATCACATTAGATACCACAACTATAACCATGCCATTAATTTTAACATGTGAGCACATAGCATTATTAATGCAATCAAATAACCTTGAATCGCATGTTCCATACTGTTAGTAAGATGGAATATGTGAACACAAAAAAAGAGAGATAACGTGATTTCCTTGGGTTTGTTCTTCAAAATTGGCATTCAACAACCCATTTGTAACTACTCTTACTAATAAGCTCCTAGTGTCATTGCAATTTACATCCATAACCTATGATTAGTTGTCTTGGTTTTTTACAGAGCCAAGAGTGGACGCAAGGATGAAAAAAAAAATGACATTATGGTGAGTGTTAAAGGCAAGGATAACAAAACAAATGGCATTATGGCGAGTATGAGATTTAAAAACATAAAGTATGTAAACTAAATGCGTTTCCAATTCCCATGTTGACAAGAATGGATAATGGTCATATCACATGAATTCAAGTGGAGATTCATAAAAACAAGGGGTCTAAACCCATAAAAACAAGGGGTCTAAGCTTCACTAAATGATACGCAAAACAACACATTCACCAATGTAATAATATGATATTTATCTTGATGTAAACAATGTGATGGATTTAACATTGTAGAAGGATACACCTAATCATAAAATAAATAAAAAACAACCAACTAAAATAGAGATGATTCAAAAGCAAGTTTTGAGTGATGAACCAATATTCATTATCCAATCAAACATTACAAATGTAGAGATTGATGAATTATTGAAAATTGACATTTCAGGATATATGTTTAACTTCATAAAGTACAAAGTTCGTTTTTTGAATTACCCTTTTAAACAAAGTTGAAACCCTTGAAAGTGATATGAAAGATTCAATTTTGATAAGATGCACATTGACATCAATCATTATAATTCTAGAACAACTCCCAGTCGCCCCACATGCTTCAACTACGGACAAGAAAATGCAAGCGGGGACGCTTGCGAATTCACGGACTGTTGACCTACATTCAAATATCAACTATGCGAAGACTGTGACTTTCAAGTCAAGCGGCTTCTAGAAGTATATATTTTATGTTTTAAAATAATATGTGGACAGCACAGCCTAGCCTGCCGTCACACGTAAGGGAACACGCCAGCTGTCACATGATCGGATTGCAAGAAAAACGATGCAGGGCAAAAATGAGGGGACGGGTTTAAACGCTCGAAGATTCAACGGAGCAGGTCAGCGCAGCATCGTCGCCCAAGCACAGATAAAAGGCCCATTTCGCACTTCACCAGTCACGAAGAACTTCTCTATGAAAACTCCCCATGCACAAGATGGCCCTTGGCTTCTCACACAGTGCACCGCTACTCTTACTTAATATTAGATAATGCCTTGATCGCATTTCTCTGTATAGATCTGGAAGCAAGATAAATCTGTATTGTATTGTGTCTTCTAGAGTAGAGCTGAGAGAAGGGGCGGAGAAAACCATGGCAATGCCAGCTGCTGATATGTGGAGGGCCGGGAGCAGGCGTAACAGTGCTTCGGGAATTTGGAGAGGAGGGGACGATGTGTTCTCCAGATCATCCAGAAGTAGAGATACTGAAGACGACGAAGAAGCCTTGATGTGGGCAGCCCTGGAGAAATTGCCCACTTACGACCGCATCCGCAAGGGAATTCTCCACAGCGTTGCCGGCGAGCACGAGGAAGTCGAGATCGCCCAGATCGGCGTTCAAGATCGCCAGCTTCTCATCGGCAGATTGCTCAAAATTGCGGCCGAAGATAACGAGCATTTTCTGCTCAAGCTCCGCAACAGGACGGACAGGTAAGGGGCAACGTCTTCTCTCTTTTTAATTTTATGTTTCTTGATTTTCTAGCTTCATGTTTTTTGGCTTTCTAGTGTTTTATGATTTTTCTGTGGCCGTTGTTTCGCAGAGTGGGCATCGAGATGCCCAAGATCGAAGTCCGTTTCGAGCACTTGAACGTGGATGCAGATGTATATGTTGGTAGCAGATCGCTGCCTACTATTCCGAACTTTGCCTTGAATATGCTGGAGGTATGCTTCATTGAATTGACGAGTTTTGATTTTTTGTTGGCTTGAAAGAATGCAAATCATGGCGGGGGCTTACATGGAGATTGCGTTTTTCAGGCGTTTCTAGGATTTCTAAGAATCTTCCCAAATAGGAAGAGACCCCTTTCAATCCTCCATGATGTTAGCGGTATCATAAAACCATGCAGGTGAACATCACTCCCTGCAATGAATTTCTTACGTTCCTGTTGTAAATTGTAATCCTCAGATTGCCGAGACTCTGATTTTTTGGTGTTAAAGCCTGCTGAATTTCAGCAACGGTTTAGTGTTTTAAGGATCCGGAGTTGCTCCGATTTTGCAGAATGACTTTGCTTTTGGGACCGCCAGGCTCAGGGAAAACATCTTTACTCTTGGCTTTGGCTGGCAAGCTCGATTCAGAATTAAGAGTGGGTTCCCTTTACCATCCATTGATTTCACAATTGTCCAATTGTTTTGACGATACAGTAGACCAAAGGTTAAAATTGGGCGTTATTTGCAGGTATCTGGCTCTGTGACATACAATGGGCACAGACTAGATGAGTTCGTGCCCCAGAGAACTTCGGCTTACATTAGCCAACATGATTTGCATATTGGTGAAATGACTGTGCGAGAAACTATGGACTTCTCTGGCCGATGCCAAGGGGTTGGAACCAGATATGGTATGCTCTTTAAACAATTAAACAGATATTATTATTATAATTGAAATACAAATTTCTTCCCACGTTTTCAGTTAGATTGACTGAACCATTTTACAGACAAGTTGGTTGAGCTTTCGAGAAGAGAAAAACAAGCTGGCATCAAGCCTGATCCAGATATTGATGTTTTTATGAAGGTATGAAAGCTCTTATTCAAGGATTTATATATATTTATTTTTAACAATGTTTATGTTTATATATATGTAATCGTCCAGTCCCATTTTGTAGGCGATGGCTCTGGAGGGGCAAGAAACGAGCCTTGTTACGGATTACATACTGAAGGTAAGTGCATTTTTATTGTAAAGAATGAAAATCTTGCTGCCTGTTTAGTTAGGGGCAGGCTCTGATGGCTCGAGCTTGCGGTGCAGATATTAGGGCTGGACATTTGTGCGGATACAATAGTGGGAAATGAGATGCGCAGAGGGATTTCCGGGGGTCAGAAGAAACGTGTAACTACAGGTTAGTTTTAAATTCAAATATGTTATCACCAGATTATGCAAATGTGGGGTTTGATTGAAATCTTAAATTCAAAGTGTCTAAGTACAACGGGGAAAATCAGTAATTGTTTGTGTAAGTGACAAAGTTAGGATTGACCTGATGGTATTAAACAATTTGATGGCGTAGCTGAGATGCTGGTTGGTCCTGCCCGGGCTCTGTTCATGGACGAGATATCGACGGGGCTGGACAGCTCAACAACATTTCAAATTGTGAAATGCTTACGCCAGAGTGTTCATGTCTTGGACGGGACAACCTTCATTTCGCTGCTGCAACCAGCCCCGGAAACTTATGACCTCTTCGATGATATCGTCCTGCTTTCCGAGGGTCAGATTGTTTATCAGGGCCCCCGCGAAGATGTGCTCGAATTCTTTGAATCGACGGGTTTCAAGTGCCCTGACCGCAAGGGCGTGGCAGATTTCTTGCAGGAAGTAAGTAAAGTGGCAATACCTACTAAGTCTATTCTAATTTTTTAGTTCGATCGCTCTGTCAGGTTATCCGTACTGTATGCGATCGATTCTGATTGTGTTTGATATGCAGGTCACTTCCAAAAAAGATCAGCAGCAATATTGGGCATTGGAAGATCGGCCGTATAGATATGTATCCGTGAAGGAATTCTCTGAGGCATTTCAATCATTTCATGTTGGACTGAAATTGGCCGACGAGTTGTCGGTGCCATACGATAAAACCAAGAGCCATCCGGCTGCGCTTACATTTTCGAGGTATGGAGTGAACAAGAAGGAACTGTTCAAGGCCTGTTTCTGGAGGGAATGGCTTCTCATGAGGAGAAACTCCTTCGTCTACGTCTTTAAGACCTCGCAGGTGCATACTCTCAWACTYKMRAACTTTTTTTTATTTCAAATTTCATGGAATTCTCGACCACACCAAACAGTTTAATAAAGCTTTACGGAATTTTTTCTTATAAAATAGTTTTATTCGATTAATAAATTTTAAAKTTTAATTATAAAATTTTATTTTAAAAAATAATCCAAAAAAATCTAAATCATTGAATGGTTTTAATTTAAAATTTCATAAATAAAACGAAACTATACCTCATAAAATAAAATAAAAAGCACATAAATCTAATTTATCCATTTTGTCAATTMTAAMGAAAAATATCTACTAAAAAAATCTAAATCATTGAATGGTTTTAATTTAAAATTTCATAAATAAAACAAAACTATACCTCATAAAATAAAATAAAAAGCACAGAAATCTAATTTATCCATTTTGTCAATTCTAACTGAAAATATCTACTAAAAAAATCCAAAAAAATCTAAATCATTGAATGGTTTTAATTTAAAATTTCATAAATAAAACTAAACTATACTTCATAAAATAAAATAAAAAGCACAAAAATCTAATTTATCCATTTTGTCAATTCTAACTGAAAATATCTACTCACACCCCAACATCACTGATAAAGACTATACTGCTTTAACATGAAAAATATTTTAAAATTTTTCTTTATTATTAAAATAAAAAGCACAAAAATCTAATTTGTCCATTTTGTTACTTCTAATGACAATATCTCCTCACACCTCAACATCATTAAGATTATAAGTTATATTAATAATAATAATAATAATAATAATAATTTATTTTTAAGGTCACAGTCAAGCCAGCACACCAAATTGGTGTATGAGACCCCCTTATTTGTAGGACAAGGGACCCCCTTCCACTCAACGATTTGACTAGTAAAATCTACGAAGATATAGAGCACCTGAGTGGGCCCAATGGTTAAGAACATGTGTTATCTCCGGGGAGGTCACAGGGTCAAAACCGGTGGGGGGTAGGGATGCTCATATTGGCCCCTTGTGACAAGGCTAGAAGGGTAGACGACCCCTGGGATAGAGGTTTCACTTATCTCTGTAAAGAGTTGCAAATAAAATAATCATCACATTTTACATCAATCACTGAAATCTTCTCTAAAAAAGTGTCTACAGTTGTCAATGCTTTTGATAATGTCTATTCGTGTTAAATGCTTGGTTACAAATTTTTTATTTAATGTAAATAATAAATTAATAAAAAAAATATTATTTATTTATTTAAAAGAATTAAATTAATAAATAATAAAAATATTTTAATTTATTATAAATTTAATAAAAAATTATTAAATTATTCATTTTTAAAATAAATATTAAATCATAAAATTTATTTAATAATTTTTTCATTTTAAAATTATTAACATTTGAAAAAATAAAACAAAATTTTATAAAAATAAACAAAATGGTATTTGTAAAAACCTAATCAGAGTTTATTCACTGGTAAAGATTAGACTTAAAAAATTATATAAGCAAAGCTGCTATAGCAAGTAATAAGTGTTGTTTGTGGTATATACATGGTAGAATCACCTTGTATATAAGTGGGGTATATTCCACAGTGTATATATCACCTGGGGTAATGTATATAAGTGGGGTATATCCGACTATGTATATACCACTTAGAGCAGCATTGAGAAATATATATTACCTGGGCAGCATTGAGTACTGAGTAGAAGGTTGTATATTGCTTGTATATTGCTATCCAAATTGCTATTCTATGGCAAGGAAAAACCAAACCATCAAATCAACCAAAAAAAATTGTCCAACATCATCAACAAAGTGGTTTTTCCAAACATCATCAATCCAAAATTTAAAACTAAAACCTGGAACTGTGACAAATGTCCTTGGATTCTATATGCCTATAGCTAACAGAGGGGCCATGGATTCTATATGTCTATAGCTAACAGACGGGCCAGCTGAGCCGGCTAAATTAAAAAACTTGCAAAAAAAAGCTGAGAAAACCATGCATGAGAAACCTAGACAGGAGGAAGAGAATCCTCAGAATCTGTAACCTGGACATAGGCTGCTGCAGGTACTGGAGTTCTCGATGTCCATAAGTTTGGAAGCCTGAGCTGTAACCTTGCGATCCACTTCCTTAATCTGCAAGTGGAGCTCATCCAGCTTACCCGTAATAGTTTAATTTGCCAGTAAAGATCCAAGGTTCTGAAATGTTAAGTCAAGGTTAACATTTTTGGAAACTGTGAGTTTTTTTTAAATTGTGTATGAAAATTTGAAACGTTCGATGGAAACTTTGAAAATTTAAAATATAAAATATTTTGAATTTTCAAATTTAAATTTAAAATATAAGAGAAGAAAACCAAAAACATGACTATATCGATGGAAACTTTGGTTCTAATGTTTTGTAAAATTTGAAAAATATTAATAAAAAGCTAATGCTAACCTTAAAATATAAGAAAAGAAAACAAAAAGCATGAGTATATCGATGGAAACTTTTGTCCGAAAGGAAATGAAAACAAAAAACATGAGTATATAGACTAAAACTTTGATTCTAATGTTTTTTAAAATCCGAAAAATATTTATAAAAACGGTATGATTGATTGTTTTTTTAATTGTTTTATTAAATAGTTTTTTAAGCTGGAATTCTGTGATATAAATTTGTATTAAATTATTATTTTTGTTGTTTAAAATTTATTTCTGAATATAGATAAAAATGGATTGAACATGCTGATTTTTTTTTTTATAATATTTTAATTTTACAAAAATAATTACTCAAATCTTAAAATTTAACAATTTCTTAAATAATTATTCTAACAATTTCTTATGATTCTAGACTACTGCTTTTCCATTTAAATTATCTTTGACAATTTTCGAACAAATATCTAATTCCCAAAAATATCACCTTAAAAACTCATTTGAAATAGAAAGTTTAGACTACTGCTTTTCCATTTAACCGTTATAACTGGACAGTATAGTGTGTTCTGCAGTGTGAAATCTACTCCTGTTTTTATGATAAAATGTGGGACAGTTGCCACCTTTGAGTTTTTTAATCTTTCAGTATATATTTGCGGAATGACGCATCTGTGATGGCACTGGTTGATTAGTCAAAGCCTTAACTGACTTCATTGCTTTGCTCAACGCGTTGAACAGCTCTCAGTAATGGCTTTTATCACGATGACAGTGTTTTTGCGGACCAAGATGCACCACGAATCAGCAAACGACGGGATCATTTACAATGGCGCTCTCTTCTTCGCCTTGATTACCTGCATGTTCAATGGTTTTGCAGAACTTTCAATGACAATTCAAAAGCTTCCTACATTTTACAAGCAGAGAGACCTTCTCTTTTTCCCTGCCTGGGCCTACTCACTGCCCATTTGGGTGTTGAGAATTCCAATTTCACTTTTGGAGGCCGGAATATGGGTTTTCTTAACTTATTATGTCATTGGCTTCGACCCTTATGTTGGAAGGTGAGCATCCTCGCCATTAGAGCTTGCATCAAGTTGGACTTGAATCTTCTTCGAGCTCAGCGTTCAGAAAAACTTGGGGCTTGTTTTGTAGGTTCTTTCGCCAGTATCTGCTGTTAGTCTGTGTCCATCAGATGGCCACTTCACTGTTTCGATTCATTGCATCATTGGGTCGGAGCATGATCGTAGCCAACACATTTGGTTCTTTTGCATTGGTTATTATTTTGCTCCTCGGTGGATTTCTTCTCTCTCGACGTAAGTAGCCTTATTAAACAACCAATTTCCCCTCAATTCGTAGGAAGATATCATCTATTTTCTGCCATTACTCATGATTGATAATTCATACTTTGTGCCAAGGTAACAGATGACATCAAAGGCTGGTGGATATGGGGTTACTGGATATCTCCTCTCATGTATGCCCAGAATGCCATCTCTGTGAACGAGTTCTTAGGTCACAAGTGGAACAAGGTAGGTTTAGGAATTTTATAATCTTATCTGAGGATGGATTTATTACAAAATTGATATATACGTTTCAAATCACTGAGAATTTTTGTGTGGAATGGCAGCCAACCTTGAGCAGTAATGGCTCCTTATTGAGCAATGACACATTAGGTGTATATATTCTAAAATCGCGCGGAATATTTCCACATGGATACTGGTACTGGCTTGGTGTTGCAGTTCTGCTCGGATACACAGCTTTCTTCAACTTTTGCTTTACTCTCGCCCTATCTTACCTCAAACGTGAGACACTGTCCTCCTGCTTTTGCCAATATATCTTGGAACAATGTAAAATTCGGCGAACATGTATATTGGATATATAACATCTTGTATAAAATTCTGATTATTGAAAAAAATTTACTCGCTCATTGAGGTCCTTATTGATATCACAAATATCGCATTGTGTATTTTTGTTATTGCACTGCTTGATGTTTATTTATCACGATATATTGATAGCACCTTGTTGATTTCCTTGTTGAATGGATTGATGATACAGCTCTCGGCAAAGCCCAGGCCGCGGTGACTGAAGAGGCTTTGAAGGATAAGGACGCAAATAGAACAGGAGGAAATATGGCTGTTGAACTGAGCTCTCGTCAAGGATCTAAGGGGAAGTCCACTGTAGAATCCACATCCGAAGGTTAGAAGAGGAACTTCGATTTTCTTTGGGATGTTATTTACTACTCTCTATTGGCTATTAATTAATTGTTCTGCAACCCCTCGCAGGGCGTGCTGGTGAAATTGTGAGGAGAAGTAGTTTATCGTCTGCCGGTTCTCTGTCAGATAGATTGGGGGCAACGGCCGCTGCTACTTCCGGAAGGGCAAAGAAGGGCATGGTTCTTCCATTTCAACCCCTCTCTATAGCCTTCGACGATATTTGTTACTTCGTCGACATGCCCGCCGTATGTTAAATACTATTATGCTTTCAATTGATTTGCATATTCATCGTGGCAAAAGTAAATGTAGTTTAAACTAAATTCCATATTTACAACATGTTGTGCAGGAAATGAAAGAACAAGGCATTACTGAGACCCGGCTGCAGCTGTTAAGAAATGTGAGTGGAGCTTTCAGACCGGGGGTTCTTACAGCGTTAGTGGGAGTTAGCGGTGCTGGAAAGACCACCATGATGGATGTTTTGGCAGGAAGGAAAACAGGTGGATACATA
>JZKD02S0485708.1:0-17110 GCA_000966675.3 Picea glauca | reverse complement strand
ATCCTCCTCTCATGGGAAGGTCACCCCCTTTAAGAATCTCTTTCTCTTAGGTAAACCCTCAACTTGGTCATCCTTTTACATTAAGAAGGTTTCCTCCATGTGGCTTATGGATAAATAAAAAATACCTCCAATCTTCGATCTCCAAATATTATGGATCTTTCCTAAAGGATATAATGTATGATTGACCCATGTTATAATTTTCTTCATTATAGAATTTCTCATTCTAGAGATGACCGGTGGGCCCTTCATTTTGGATTTGAAGTTGTGCAAGAAGGACTACAGTCCCAATTTTTGTTTAACACGAGTTGCACAAGCTACAAAATAAGTTGGACAATGAAGCAAGGAAAATTAATGGAAATCGGTTGTGGAAAGGGACAACGCAACTCCAGCAAGGAAAAAGCAGTTACAAAAGAACAATAAACCATGTGAGCCCAAAGACAGAACATCCCAATCAACTTATATATATGAGACGTATATGATTGTAAAAGTGTTCTCGGTTATTTTTCTTGTTGGGTTGGGTTGGTTAGTGTTGATAGGTTGAGTTTTTTTGTTGTTAATCAAATGTTCTACATGGAAGTTGTATAGGGTTTTTGGTTAGATAGAACTCTACGATATGATTCTGGAGTCAGAAGACTGTAACAGAGTACCAAGATGTATCTCTGAGATTATATTCGATAAGTTCAGAAGATAATAGATGAATAAGAACCTGAAATTTTGAAATATAATGTCTCATACTATTTTTATGCTTGTGCATTGTATATTTACAGTACTTCTTTATGCTTGATAATCTCAATACAATGTCTCTGTGTGTGAATGATTTTCGCAAAATAAGTATCTTTAGTTCTTGTATGCATGAGTTCAGATTTGGTTTGTAATTGGTCTATCTTGTGAAAGATCATGGTGAATCTTGAATGTTCTGAGAACCCACCCAAGTATTATCCTTTCCCTTCCCTATCCTTTTGTCTTGGTTGTGCTTCAGGTGAGATTTATTCTATTCAAAGGACATGAAAGTTACAATGCTCTAGACTACACGATACCTTTTGCTGGTAACTTGAGAAGGACCTTGGTCTAATCAATTTTGCGCAAACAAAATGGTTCCATTGTTGGGACCTACATTAAAAGCGAACCTGTAAGGAGAATTATTACGTGGATTCATAGATCTAATATTCACCAATGGTGGGAGATAAATTGCGATGCCTTCATATGGAAAGAAGTGGAGATGAGAGGAAAACATGTGAAAGACACATGGGAGGTAGTCTTTTACTCGGAAAGATCGAGCGACCAGTACGTGATATTCTGGTTTAAGCTCCCAGAAGAACTTTTCCATGTGATAGATAGGCTCCAAGAAGCTCTGGAATTCCAAGAACGAGTCAAGAAGACGTGTGCTTGGGATACTGAAAATATTGCAAAACTTCATCAGTTGGAGAGCCTAGTAACGCGAACAATCGATTTCTAGGTCAATACCACATTATAAGGATACATTACTGAGTTTGCAGCTGAGAATCATGAATCGTTTTCACGATAAAAAGTCAATTTCAAGAAAGACACAAGGGGAATACTTTTGATAGAAATCCCCCTGTGGATTAAGGTTTTCTCGATTGAAGAGGGGATGTTGACTATGGGCCCAAATGGGATGGTAGTGTAAAAACCCTCTCTTGGGATGGGGTGAGTTTAGGGTGGATTCATGGCCTGAGAGAGAGGAGAGGGTTCTTTGACAAACGGGGGAAGAAATAAGAAATGGACTCAAGAGACAAGTGAGACTTGAAAAGAGCCTCCATAGTTTACAAGTGGTGGTGTGGTAATATAAATAAAGAAGCAAAACAATTCGAGAAGTTGCAGAAAGAAGACAAACTAGGAGAAGTAGAGGAAGGATAGATGGAAGATTTGAGAAAGATGAGAAGATAGGAATGACTATCCAGTTAAATATTAAGTGAGAGAGAAGTTCATAGAGGAAGAAGTCCTCAGGAGGGTGGAAAAGAAGGAGAAGGTGTAGAAGAAAGGGAGAAGGAAGCTGACATGGATCTTGAAGAATAAAGAGAAGATTTAGCCCCGATGCCAGGAAAGATTTGGGATCTGGATAAAGAGACCACTCCTGAGGAAGAGAATGAGACCCCCAGATCAAAGAAACCCACCCCGAAGCCAGTGGTGCCAGCCCTGAATCACCCATACCCCAAGTGTCTTCTATACAAGTGGAAAATTTGATACTGCATTCTTATGTTATTTTTGTTCCAGTAGAGATAGCTAGTCAATCACAACCGATAAATCCGAGTATAGGAAGGATATTGGGATCCCTTGGTAGGTCTCAACCAGGACTGTTAGGTTTTATTTTGATAGGAGTAGCAAGACCATAAATGGTTGGTAACATGGGAGGTTCTATTTCTCAATACCCATAATTCTTGGGTAAAGTAGATGGAGATGTTGAGCAACATTGCTTCTTGTGTGAAGCAATCTAGAGGTCTAGAGGGACTCTGGATGAAAATAAATTTGTTGAATTATAGACTACCTTGAGAGGTCGTGCTCTCAAATGGTACATGAATTTTATTGATCCATGAGTGCCAAGAATCCAAGGTCAAGCGTTCACACTTGACTAGGTACAGACAAAGTTCATAGCGGATTTTAAGCTACCTTAGTCATAATAACAAGCTTTGTCTGAGTTGTGCGAGATTTAGCAAAGGGAAGGTGAGTCAGCCTGGGAATATAGCCAGAAGTTTAAAGATTATATAGGGAGTTTAGCACATCCAATTCATGAGGAACATCAAAGATAATGGTATATTCGGGGATTGTTACCTCTAACACGGATTTTGTTAACGCAACAACAGATAGCCACTTTGACAAATGCCTTGGAACAATCAATAAATATTGAATCCATGGAAGGATATCCAGGGAGCGTGAGAATTACTAGACCCCCAACAGATGAAAATTTGGTGAAATTACAATGGAAAATATCAACACTTACAAAAAATATTCAAGAATTAATGATACCTAGACCAGGACAGCCACAGGTATGGTGTATTGAATGTTACACAGAAGGAAATTTGGTGAACAAATGTCCATGAATGAGGGGAATGGGACCTCCTCATAATCCAATGGGACCCTCACCAGGACCCATGGGATGACTTGCGCAAGTATCTGCAAATTTACCATTCCATAACCCCATCCCATATCATGCTTTTCTAGGTAGCCTAGCAACACCAGCAATTGAGTATTGCAAGATTTGTTGAAGCCATGGGCATGGGATGAGATAGTGCCCCATTATTCAGATGCATTCAACAATACAAAATATTGTACATTGTGATTTTTTCACATCTACCACACATACTACCAATCAATGTAGAGTGTTGGATGCAATTATGGACATGATGGATTGAACAACATTCAGGGTGAATGAAACCCCTCAGAGACCGTGAAGAGGTCGAGGAGGTGGATTCAGAGGATACTTTAGAGGAGGAAGAACCAAGTGAACAGTACCAAGTAGTTTCTACAACTATTATGAGAAAGGCCATATGGATAGATATTTTCCTCATCCGAGGTGGCCATGGTGTTCTCATTGCAGAACCAATAGGCATGCAACTGAAGACTACCCAAAACTTATTGCAAAATGGGAAGATTGGGTACATCAACAAGGAACTAACCTCATCAGTTCAAAGATCAATAGAGTTATGAGGGGACAATTTCCCAACCTTAATATCATCACTCGAGGAGGGGAAAAGAGTGGCACTAATGCTGATAATTTACCTCAGATTCATAAAGCAGAGCCTAAGGAAGACAAGTATGATCCTCTTAAACAAAAGGTGTTCATTAAAAACTCCATAGAATTATTTCAGAATATCCCTATCCCTAAAATGCAAGATAAACCCTCTCAACCTATTGTTTACCCTAAGATCACACAATTCCTTGCTTCACCCCCTACACCCAGAAACCCTGTGGCCTCGATGAGACAACCTGAGCAACCACAAAATGTAGATGACCTTTGGTTATAGTTATTTTATGATATTCTTTGGAATGGCCAATTGACAGAAAATTTACGCAATGCACTGTACCTACTTCTAGGGAATGAATAATCTATAGAAGCAAGAATAAGGAGTAATCTTCCCAAGAAGAGTACTCAAAGAGTGCAGAGAAGGAAAGTACAAACTAGTAAAGAGTTTAGATTAGTATCCCAACTAGACGAGTTTGAGATTAAGGATGTTATGCTAGATATAGGATCTGATGTTAACATACTTCCTAAAAAGACATGGGAACCCCCAGTTGGCATATTCCCCAATACAACTAAGAATGGCCAATCAGTATTGCATTTTTCCAATAGGAAGACTAGAGAATGTGGAAATAGATGTTGCGGGAGTGAAGACTGTAGCTTATTTTAAGGTTATTGGAATCATGGGGGATATGGACCCTTATCCTACACTACTTGGTATTGATTGGGCTTATGAAAACTATGCGGTGATTGACCTAAATAAAGACACTATGAAATTTAAGGCAGACGAAATAAAATTAGTTCAACCGTTGGATTTGTATGTAGGCCCTTGATACATGGAGCCAATGAATAAAAATATGGAGGGAGAATGCTTTGATCAGTTGTACACTGTAATAACAAGAACAAGATAATATTACATAAATTCTACTGCTAATGGATCAATAATTTGGAGGAGTATACAATCAGCGAATGAAGATTCATAACTAACATTTGACAGTTGGAAGCAAGGCTCATATGAAAAATTTTCAAGAAGATGTGCAACTGTCAGAGAAAATAGATGAATTGGAACCAAGGTCAGAGAACATCTAGTATATGATGGTACCTTAGGACTTAACCTTTTTTTGGTCAGCATGGAAGAAAAGGTAATGGAGGATCAAAGAATCTCATATCCCTCCAGGAAAACCCTGCCAGATGGTGGGCCAATCACAAAGCCTTACTCAAAAATTGGGATGATGTGAAGTAAGATATCACATATAGATTTCAAGATAAGGAGCAGTTGGAACCAGAGATGCAGATGGATTTCCAATTTGTGGGACTTTTAATGGACACTCTAATCCTAAAGCACATATTTAACAATGTGTGTCATAGTGGCAATTTGTAGAAATACCATCTCACTTCTGGGTTAAAGTATTTCCCCATTCACTAGGTCCAATTTCAAAATCTTGGTTCATGCATGAAGAAACTAGAAGATAGACCAGTGACTAGAAAACATAAATCAAAACTAGTGGTATGCGCAAAGCATAGCCTATAACTTCAGACTAATCTTCACCTAAAATTGGACAAGAGACCTATAGAATACTATAATATTGATAAGGATTTGGAAAGCCTAGATGATTTAAAATAATTGAGAAACTTAGCCATTAAGGAGAAATAAGGGAATAGAGAAATCCATAACATCATACCCAACCAAGTTGATGGTTCTTATAATCACTCATTACAGTTGCACAAAGTCAATATAGGGACCACAAAGCAGCCTAAGACAACTATGGTAGGAGATTACTGGGATGATCAAACTAGCCAAGAAATACATAGCTTTTTGTGAGAGTATGAGTATTTGTTCCCAAAGACATTTTCAGAGTTAAAAGGGATTAAAGGAGCTATGGGAGAGATAAAAAATGAATTAAAACTAGGATCAAATCCTGTGAGGCATAGACCATATCGCCTTAACCCTAGAGTGAAAGAGAAGGTTAAGAGGTAAATAGACAAGATGTTGGAAGTTGGACTTATTTTTGCAGTGGAAGAATTATAATGGGTTGGCCCAATAGTCATCCAGAGGAAGAAAGGCACAGAGGACATTAGGGTCTATGTAGACTACAAAAGCCTTAACTTTGCCTGTGTGCATGACCCTTTCCCAACACCTTTTACTGATGAGGTTCTAGAATAGGTTGCGAGTAAAGAATCTTACTCATTTACAGATGGATTTCCAGGGTATCACCAAGTAAGCATTGCTAAAGAGGAAAAAAATAATACCACATTCATAATAGAATGGGGGTCATTTGCATACAATGTGATGCCATTCGACCTAAAGAACGCCCCTGCAGTTTTCTCCAGGATTGTAATAACAACTTTCCAAGAATTTATTCACAAGTTTATAGAAGTTTATATGGATGATTGGGCAGTATACAATATGCTCAAGGAACATGTAGCGCTACTACATATGATGTTTGACAAATGTAGATAATTGCATATATCATTGAACCTCGTAAATTATGCCATGGGGAAATTTGTTAGGCCACATAGTATGGCGAGAAGGAGTACTGATAGACCCAACCAAAGTTGGAGTTATTGTGAACATGCCACTACCTATAGGTGCTAAGCAATTGTGCTCGACATTATGGCACACATGGTACTATCACAGGTTTATCAGAAGATATGCAAATATCACTACACATATAGAAAATATACTAAAGAAGGCCAAAGTTTTCCAATGGACCCCAAAATGTGATAAAGCATTCAAGACCCTAAAGGAGAAGATTAGCATAGCACATATTCTGATATTTCAAAATTGGGAAAATGAATTTCATGTGCATGTAGATGCATTAGGTATTTCCTTGGGACCCATCTTAGCACAACCAAGAGATGGAGCCATGTATCATCCTATCTATTTTTCTAGCAGGAAGCTGTCGCAAGTTGAGCGCAACTATACGATAGAAAGGGAGGGTTTAGCTATGATTTACGCTTTGCAGAAGTTTAGACATTATTTGTTAGGTTCTCATTTAAAGTTATTTACTAATAATTATGCATTAAAATATCTAGTTAACAAACATGTGTTGGAAGGGAGAATTTGTCAATGGTTTCTATTGTTTCAGGAATTTTCTTTTGAAGTGATCATTAAGCCTGGAAGAAGTAATGTAGGGCTTGATCACCTATATATATTAGAGTCGGGAGAAAGTGGCGGAGCAGTCGATGATCAGCTCTCAGATGCAGACATGTTATGGGTTGAGGCCATACCATAATACCTGGAAGACATAGCATCCTTATTAAGTACAGTGGCCTACCCAGAAACATACTCCACAACCCAGAAATTCCATATGGTGGTTGGAGAAGCAAACTATCAATTGATTGTAGGGAAATTGTATAAATTCAGACTAGATAGTATCCTTAGGAGATGTGTCTTAGTTCATGAAAGACAAGATATACTATGGGAGTGCCACAATGGAATTGCGGGAAGTCATGTTGGAGGAAAGGCCATTGTGCAAAAATTCCTCCAAGATGGACTATGGTGGGCCACACTCTTCAAGGATGCAAAGGCAAATGCTAGATCATGCAATGTTTGTCAAAGAGTGGGTAAGCCATCATGACGAGATGAATTACCACTTCAACCAGTTCGCTCTTTACAAACATTTGAGAAGTGGGTGGTTGACTTCATTGGGCCAAACAACCCCACATCTAAACATTCAAAGGATAGGTATATTATTACCGCAACTAACTACCTTACACGTTGGGTTGAGGCAGAAACTATTCAAGATTGTTCGACTGATACTGCTGCTAGGTTATGTTTTTAAAATATTATCACTCGGTTTGGATGTCCTAGGAGTCTGACAAGTGATCAAGGAGCTCATTTTATTAGTAGTACAATAGAAAATCTTACAACAAAGTTCTTGATCCAACATCATAAAAGTAGTCCCTAACATTTGCAAGCCAATGGAACAGTGGAAGCATTTAACAAGATTCTAGAGAGAGGATTAATGAATGTCTGTTGCACAAACAAGGAATATTGGGATGATATAGTTCTAACAGTATTATGGGATTACAGGACAAACACAAAGAAAATCCACAAGTACACTCCATTTCAACTAGTTTATGGGAAAGAGGTTGTCGTGCCTACATAATTCATTACTCCAAGTTTGTATATTGCACAAATTACACACATGTCAAAGGATGAATTAGTTGTGCAGAGGCTCATGGACATACAAGAACTTGAAGAGACCAGGTTTTTAGCATACTTCCATTAGTCAATTGAGAAATCAAGGTAGAAATTTTGGCATGAAAGACACATTAAGACCAAAGTATTTGTGCGAGGAGATAAGGTCTTAATTTATGATAGTCTCTACCATAAACATCCAGGAAAGTTGAGCATGCATTGGTTGGCACCATTTAGATTTGTGGAGATCTGACCGTCTGGAGAAGTCAAACTTGTGCAACTAGATGGTATGTTGTGGCTAGGATGCATGAATGGCACCCTCCTAAAACCCTATCTATCTCAGAACTGAAAAATAAGACTATTTCTCTAGTCCGAAGGAGCATGTATAGTAGTTTGATTTGAATTTTCTTGCAAAATTATTGTGAATTTAGTTAATAAATTCGAAGAGTGCATTGTTGCGCTGCGACATGTAGTTAATTTTTTTGTTTAAGTGTTGTTTTGATGAAGAACTTCTTAATCAACAACATAGGATCAGATGCATCAAGAACATATTAATGACAGTCATTAATATGATGGGGACCCCTTTGTGGTCAAAGGGAGATTGAATCCAGACAAAATTTGAGTCCATGTGCCACACAACCCCAGTCCAGTCACAACCTTTACTACTACTATAGTACCCCGGTTAAATTCGTTCAAGCCATAAATCCACGATACGTGAAGGTTCCATCGATATTTGTGTCAGGATCCTCATCCATTAAATGGTAATTTCTGAAATTGGCCACATCCCTAAACAACTTTCCCAATAAATGATGAGATCACCCAAGCGATTTACCCCATTAACCAGTCTCATCGGAAAACTCAGATCCAAGTTGTATCTATAGGGTAATGATGAATAAAATTTATTATAGAAATTTCTAGCTCATCCCTGGTATAAGGGTCTGAGAACTCGGTGTAGGATGCATTATTTCCTAGAACAAACTTAGATATTTATGAATTCTGAAGAGTGAGAAAGTCTGTGTAATCCCTCGACCATTAGTCGTGATCCCCAATCCCAGTTTTTCTTATCCAAATTATTGATAGTTCAGACTGACCATGCCTATACCTATAGGGATCCGAAGTGTCATTTCCAAGGATACAGTACTATATTATCCCTATCATTCTCGGGTCAAGGTCATGGGTGATCTCAAGGGGAAGGTGGATCAAGTCAAGCTCCTCAAACTCAACTTGACAGAACAGGTCTTGTTACCTAAAACGAACATTGAATTATTCTGGAGTATCACTCCAAATGATTTGGGAAACATGTAGTTTGTGTCGAAGCCTGGCTTTATCAATTTGTTCAATTCAACCATCATGAACCTTAGGGACTTACCAGTTTTCAACACCATCGGGGAAGTAGCGAAGTGTACCAAGTTTCTTATCAGTAGGGTGCATGACAGAAGTATATGGTTGGATAGGAGATATGCCAATAGGGAGGACTTCCATTCGTGCATGATGCCATTATATTTGGATGAACAAGCCTTAGACAAATAGGTTATGTTGTGGCTTGGAGTCAAATGAAACCCACACAAGTCAGGGGTGCATTATGTTCTACCCGTCGAGATACTAAAGAAGAAAGTTCAGGAAGCAGGAGTAGGACCAAGCTCAAGCCCGAAGGTAAATAAGAAAGAAGCTATGACACAAATGAACTCCAAAGAAGCGAAGGAGACACAGCCACTAGAGCACAAGAAGAGAACATTGTCAATGTTCTCGCAACTGTCAGAGCAAGCTATGTTGACAAGTAATGATGTCAATGAAATCCTTAGCATTGCATTCATCACAAAGACAATGGATGAGAAAATTAGGATGGGGATTTCCAAAAGTACAGTTCTAAACCCCCAACCTATTTCATCCACCGTCCCCTACACTCACTCAATGGCTCCAGCAACCCACATTATACATATCCAGGACGAACCTGAGCCTAACACCAATCCATCCACCATCATCATTGAGAAACCTCCATCACCACCACAACCCCAGTCACCACCTCTAGAAAATAACATTCCACCCCAAACCATTGATCAACAACCCATGTAGCTTGATCCCTTAGAAATACCCCAGCATAGGCCAAAACTCCCTGGTCCAAACCGATCATACCCTTTTCGCTAAGTAAGGACACTCTGTCTTCGACCAACAGATCATACCCTTTTTTCTGAGTAAGGACACTTTGTCTTTGATGGAGATGCAAACAATAGAGAAGGCACAAGTCCAAAGTCCCAAACACACTGCCTCAACGACTAAGGTTGAGGGTGCTATGGGAAAAGCCACCCAGGAAGATGAAGTCCACAAAGAAGAAGAGATAGCAGAGGGCCAGAAGGAACTTGATACGACTTCAGGGAAAATAGCAATTTCATCACAGGAATATATGGAGCTAGTCTTCCAAAACCCTCAATGATGAGCAGAGCTATTGCAACTCTACTTGGTTAGAATAGATTTTTTAACATTCCTACCGTTGGCATTGAGGTTGAGGCTTAGTCTAGGACCATCTATAGGAGAGGAGGAGGTGGAGACTCCCTCAGAGAACTTGATGGCCAGTGGGATTCCACTGTAGGTATGAGCACACAGGGATGCCACCCCTTCTTTCATTGAACTTGTACAATGGCCACTAGCATAGCTAGTCAAAGTGATAAGGGCCTCAACTGATCAATTAGAGCAGAGGCTCTAGCAGGCCTAAAGGAATGTAGATTTCACAAGGGAGGAAACACTCCTTGCTGAAGAGCGCAATACACAGGAAGAGTCCACCAAGATTCAGGTGGAGCAGAAACTGGAAAGAGTCCAGGAGAGGCTTGTGAATCCTGGGAAAAAATGAGGAAGGTCGCACCCCAACTGCCAGATTCTAGTGATTTAGGAGAGCCTAAGAACCAGATCGAATTACTCCAAGGAGCATGGTCATATTTGGCCATTTTCGTAGAGCATCTGGAAGTTCAATTGTAACAAAGTCAACAAGAAGCAGAGAAACAACCTCATAACTTGCAAGATCAGATGGAGAAGGTAGTGTTGGAAGGAAACAATGCCTGAGCATCACTACACAAGGATATTCCAAGAAGTCAGTGACTAGATGGGCATCATCGCTAGATGCAACTAGACTCTAGAAGGTGTGCGCATGATAATAAAGTTGTGAAATGAGGAATTTGCGGTCACTATGAATCCTATCTAGTAACAAGATAAATTCAAATAAATCCAACAAGCAAATAATTAGTTGAACGCTCTATTCAAGGCACAATTCGTAGCCAAGGCAGAGTTGCGTGACTTTTGACTTGTCATTCAAATAGTATACATGAAAATGCATCAAGTGGATGCTACAACAGACTCTGAATGGAACTCTTTGGTCACATCCAAGCCCAAGGGATGTATCACAGATGTAACCCAATAGTTCGTAGTTGAGGCCTCACTCCTTGCTAGGAAGTGGTAGGATAAAATTGGGAGTTTCCAAGAAGTAAGAAAGTGGGCCTTAGAGTTGGTCCCAGAGTTGGGCCTTTCATTTGAAGAGGCAGAGAAAGAGAAATTGCAAGCAAAAGAGGAAGGTAAAGTAGAGAAGGAGGATAAGGGAAAGCAACAGTTACGCCTACAAGTTGCGAAAGAGCCAAGTACTTGACTCAAGGGTGAGTCAAGGCTTGTGGTCAGAGCCTGTTGGGACCTTCGCTTTTGGATTTAAAGATGTGAAAAAAGGACTAAAATACCAGTTTTGGTTTAACATGAATTTCGCAAGCTACAGAAGAAGCAGGACAGTGAAGCAAGTAAAAGTAACAAAAATCGGTTGCGGAAAGGGACAGTACAATGCCAGCAAGGCAAAAGCAGTTACAACAAAACAATAAATCATGCAAGACCAAAGCCATAATATCCTTATCATCTTATATATATTAGATGTATACGATTGTAAAATGGTTCTTGGTTCTTCTTCTTGTTGGGTTGGGTTGGTTAATGTTGATAGGTTGAGTTTTGTTGTTGTTAATCAAATTTTGTACATGGAAGTTGTATATAGCTTTTTGGTAGATAGAGCTCTATGACATGAGTCTGGAGTCAAAATTATGTAACATAATACCAATCTTTATCTCTTATATTGTATTCGATAAGTTTTGAAGATAATATATGAAGAAGGACACAGAATTTTGAAATTTAATGTGTCAGACTGTGTTTATGCTTATGCATTGTATCTTTACAGTACTTCTTTATGCTTGATAAGATCAACATGATGTATTTGTGTTTGAATTATTTTCACAAATTAAGTATCTTCATTTCTTGTATGCATGATTTCATATATGTTCCATAATTGGTCTATCTTGCACAAGATCATGGTGAATCTTGAAGGTTTTGGGAACCCTCCCAAGTGTTCTCCTTGCCCTTCCCTATCCTTCTGTCTTGGTTGTGCTTCAGGTGAGACTTATTCTCTTCAAAGGAGATGAAAATACCAATGCTCTAGACTACATGGTACCTTTTGTTGGTAACCTGAGAAGGACCCTGGTCTAATCAATTCCCCAATCCCTGTTTCGCCTGTCAAAATTGTTGATAGTTTAGATTGACTATGCCGAGATTTGTAGGGAGTCAAAGTGTTGTTTCCAAGGATGTAGTACCAGATGAGCCCTGTAACCTTCAGGTCGAGGTCATGTAAGATATCAAAGGGAAGGTGGATCAATTCAAGATCCTCTCCCTTGACTTGAAAGACTAGGTCTTGTTCTCTCAAAAGAACATTGATGTCTTCTGGAGTATCACTCCAGATGAGTTGGGAGGCATGCAGTTTGTACCAAAGCCTGACTTTATCAATTTGTTCAATTTGACCATCATGAAACTCAAGGACTTACCATTTTTCAACACCACTGGGGAAGTAGCGAGTTGTACCAAGTTTCTGATCAGCAGGGTGCATGATAGAAGTCTGTGGTTGGATAGGAGATATCCAATCCATGCAGAGGACATCCACTAGCTAACAGGACTGTCCCTCGAGGGTGAGGACATGTCTAAAGGTTTCTAGGGTCCCAACAAGCATGGCAAGAAGAAGGGGGATCCCATCCTATATGAGATGTTTCACACCCATAGGGGGGGTTCGCACAACCAAAATCAACCCCATACTACTCGAGACGGTCAAGACCAATTGATACATCATTGCTAGCAAAGTTATCAGGTCCTACTACAAGGGATAATGCACACTGGATGATTTATCAATAAAATATTTTTACACCAATGGAACTGTCTCCAACTGGTGCAACTACCTATTGGAGGAACTCCTTGTGGTCTGTGAGGAAGCCCAGGATAATTGTGGTACTTTCACCTATGGATACTTGATGCTTGCATTTGCAATGCTAAAGTGGACGCCACCCACCGGAAGACCATTGGTTCCCTCAGATATGGGGTGCTTAGAGAAAAAATTTTAGCCTTGCCATTCAGGGGAAGACTCAAAGAACACCACCTTCAACAACATGGCTTTATCCAAGTGGTACAACAAATTAATTGATGCAACACAAAGGTTGTGCATTCTATAGGAGCTGCTTAACTGCAATATGTAGAACATAGCATTCAGCATGAACCAACACCATACATTTGTGTGGCTGAGGTATGCCAATAGGGAGGAATTCCATTCACCACAACCCCAGTGACCACCTCCAAAAACCGACATTCCACCCCAAACTAGTGATCCAAAACCCATGAAACTCGATCCCCCAGAAATACCCGAGCAGAGGCCATAACTCTCTGGTCCAAACCCAAAAATACCTGAGTAGAGGCTATAACTGACCGGCCCAAACCCTAAAGCCTAGGACCAAAAGATCATGCCCTTTGTACCTATTAAGTTCACTTCATCTTCGATGGAGATGCAAAAAATAGAGAATTTGCAAGTTCGAAGTCCCCAACACACTACCTCAATGACTAAGGTTGAGGGTTCTATGAGAAGAACAACCTAGAAAGTGAAGGTACGCAAAGAAGCAGAGATACTAGAGGATGAGAAGGAACTTGAGATGAATTTAGGGCAAAGCGCAACGTCATTGCAGGAACAAATGGAGTCATTCCTCCAAAACCCTCAGCAGTGTGCGGAGTTGTTGTAACTCTGCCTGGCCAGAATAGATGTTTTAACATTCTTTTCACCAACATTGAGGTTGAGGCTTGCACCATGACCATCTATAGGAGATGCAGAGGTAGAAACTCCCTCAAAACACTCAACGACCACTGGAATTCCACTACAGGTATGAGCACCCAGGGACACCACCCCTTATTCTGTTGAACTTGCATAGTGGCCAACAACACAACTAGTAGAAGTGATCATGGCCTCAACTAATCAAATGGAGCATAGGATCCAACAGGCCAAAAGGACTGCAGAGTTCACAAGGGAGGAAACACTCCTTGCTGAAGCACTCAAGACACATGAAGAGTTCACCAAGATTCAGGTGGAACAAAAACTAGAAAGAGTCCAGGAGAGGCTTGTTGAAGCCTGGCCAGAAATAAGGAAAGTAACACCCCAACTGCCCGATTCAAGTGATGTAGGAGAGCCTTAGTAGGAGATCGAATTACTCCAAGGATCATGGTCACAGTTGGCCATTCATGCAAATCAACTGGAAGTGTAGTCGCGACAGAGTCAACAAGAAGAAGAGAAGCAACCTTGAAATTTTCAAGAACAAATGTAGAAGGTAGTGTTGGAAGGAAACAATGCTCAAGCAACACTACACAAGCGCACAACTGAGTGCACAAGGATATTTCGAGAAGTCGGCGACTAGATGGGCATCATCTCTAGGAAAAATAAGACTCTAGAAAATGTGCGTGCGATAATATAGTTACTTAATGAGGAAGTTGTGGTCATTATGGATCCGCTTGAACAAAAAGAGAAATTTGACCAAATCCAGCAAGAGGATAATGAGCTAAATTCTTTGTTCGAGGTGAAATTTGTAGCCAATAAAGAGTTGTGCGACTTTCAAGATGTCATTCAGACAATATAAATGAAAATGAATCAGGTGGATGCTACAATAGACTCTAAATGGAACTCTTTGGTTGCATCTAAGCCCAAGGGATGTATCACAGATGTGACCCAACAGTTTGTAGCCCAGGCCTCACTCCTTGCCAGGAAGTGGCAGGATAAAATTGGGAGTTTCCAAGAAGTCAGAAAGCAGGCCTTAGAGTTGGTCCCAAAGTTGGGCCCTTCATTTGAGGAGGCAGAGAAAGAGAAAGTGCAAGAAAAAGAGGAAGGTAAATAAGATAAGGGAAAGAAACAGTTACTCCTAGAAGTTGTGAAAGAGCCAAGGACTTGACTCGAGGGCAACTCAAGGCTTGTGGTTAGAGACTACTGAGCCCTTAATTTTTTTATTTGAAGCTACACAAGAAGGAATACAATCCCAGTTTTGGTTTAATGTGAGTTTCCCAAGCCACATAAGAAGTTGGACAGTGAAGTAAGGAAAAGTAATTAAAATTGGTTGCGGAAAGGGACAGCGCAACACCAGCAAGGCAAAAGAAATTATAATAGAACAATAAAGCATGTGAGCCCAAATTCAAAAGATCCCAGTCAACTTATATATATTAGATATATACAATTGTAAAAGGGTTCTCGGTTCTTGTTCTTGTTGGGTTGGGTTGGTTAGTGTTGATAGGTTGATTTTTATTGTTGTTAATCAAATGTTGTACATGGAAGATGTATACATTTTTTGGTTAGATAGAACTCTGTGATATGAGTTCAGAGTCAGAAGTATGTAACAGAGTACCAATATGTATCTATGAGATTTTATTCGACAAGTTCAGAAGATAATAGATGAAGAAGGACCCGAAATTTTGAAATATAATGTGTCTAATTGTGTTTATGCTTGTGCACTGTATCTTTACAATACTTCGTTATGCTTGATAAGATCAATATGATGTCTCTGTGTATGAATGATTTTCACAACTTAAGTATCCTCAGTTCTTGTATGCATGAGTTCATATCTGGTATTTAATTAGTCTATCTTGTGCAAGATCATGGTGAATCTTGAAGTTTCTGATAACCCACCCAATTATTCTCCTTGCCCTTCCCTATCCTTTTGTCTTGGTTGTGCTTCGTGTGAGACTTCTTCTCTTCAGAGGAGATGAAAATGCTAGCGCTTTAGACTACATGGTACCTTTTGTTGGTAACCTAAGAAGGATCCTGGTCTGATCAATTCCGTGCCAACAATGACACTATGATAGCTCATGCCAAAGGACCCTAGTTCATTGAATATGTGGAACTCTTTATAAGGCCATGTACTCACATATGCGCACCTTGTGAAATTTTTTCCCAATAACGACATCTGCCTCATTGACCTTTTTCTTACCTTTCTTAGTGGATGGAATACTAGAGACATGTTAACTTTTTAAGAAAAAGGGGTTCAACATTTACTAGGAAAAGCAATAATGGTTCAACATCTAGTTAACTTTTTAAGAAAAAAGATGTTTATAAAAAAATAATATAATTGATATGATATGTGGATTCAAAACATTCTTTATTATGCAAGAACTAGTCATCCAAAGTAGGAATTTATACATGAATGTTAATACTATACAATTATTACTTGTTGAAGTTCTTATATGACAATACAATCCAATTGAAGCATTCCAAATTCTCGTGTAAGAATAGATTGGTATGTCCATGTTCAAATTCCCCATCTCATAGATTTCTCCATCCAAAATTCATTTTCAAGAAAAATTAAGAATGTATCTACACATATGTGAAATGTTAGAATGTTGTACTTTCCATGTGAAAATAGAGTTGCAAGAAAATTTAATCCTCTCTATATAAAATTAATCTAATACTAAGTTGTAAGAGTTGAAACCACCTTCTCCCTTTCTTCCCAAACTATTTAAATTTGTGCAAAAGAAACACCTATCCTGAAATCACTTGAAGAAACATTTGCATCATTGAGGGTGAAAAGTCTATTTATTTTGAATCTAAATTTTCCTTTAACAATTACGTGTTAGGTCAATATTTTTGAAGGTTCATCACCAATCATTGAACTCACTATCTACTTTCCTGACATGCTTCCTCCATGCACAATTATATTAGTTTATATGAGGCCTTTGGTTTTTTTAGGAAAGGCAAAGGTTCTCCATGGAACCAATATTGACAATGCATGGTCCACCACATTTTTAGAGCATAAAAAACCTCTAAGCACTGACGTTTCTATATGACTAATTTTGGAATAAAAAAGAAACCAATAACCGTACATAATAAATGTGTCTTTCTTGAATATTTTTTCTATAGACATGATTTTACTAACAAAATGCATGTCTCTAAATAATGAACTATTAAGTTTTTG
>JZKD02S0485686.1:0-17110 GCA_000966675.3 Picea glauca | reverse complement strand
TATCCCCGGTATGCTAAGGGGTATGCTAGTTTTAATTTGCATACCGATTCTGAAAGACGGTCACCTGAATTTTGCCGATCAAATTCCAAACCCTGCGTGGAGTTGCTAGGAAATTGTGGGCAGGTTATTGGAGTTGCTAGAGCTGTTCGTCCGGACTCCGGACAAACAATATCTCGAGTCTGGACAGACGAAATCTTGAGCCTGGACAGACGAAATCTTGAGCCTGCACATATTCGTACGGCGGTCCAATGAAAAGGTAGGTAGGTAACCTCGGGGGCTCTCCCGTCCAGTACTCGCCCACGCCAAAGCTGTCCCGACTCCCGACCAGATCTTTTGCGTCGCCTTATTTCGTCCAAGCGAGTTATTTGAATTAATAACGTTCCCAGTATTCATAACTTTCTCGTGGGAAGCAGTTTCACGCGTTTTTCCCGGCCTGTTTGACTGGACAATCGACTTCCGTCCGACAAACTCTCCACCGGCTTTTAATGTGTGATGTGATGCCTTCTTTGCTTTCTCCTCCTCCTCCCTTGGTCATACAAATTTGTCTACGGAAATTTCTGGAAGAAGTAGGAATACTGGATGTCCAGGCCACCGAATTCTTTCTTCATAGATACTGCAAATGCGGCCCATCTCTCCACATATCGGTAATTACAACTTTACTCACATCTGTATTGGTTGCCGGTTGGATTTGGTTGAATGGCTGTGCTTGAGTTGAACTCCCTGTTGCTGGATCGTGGGAAAAAACAAACGTAACCGCTGAAGATGGTGGAAAAGAGCGGGATCTGATGCAGAACATTTCACATTAGTTATATTGAGAGGAGGTTGTTCACCTCTATTTTTTTTACGTGTTGTCTACTTGCTTGCTGTATCTCTCTCAGGCAGTAGTGTTGTTGTAAAGTCGAGCGCTCTGTGTATCGGGTGTTGTTGTTATGTGTCTGGCTCTATGTATTATGTTTGTGATTTTGTTATTATGTGATGTGTATTATGTTTGTGATTTTGTTATTGTGTGATGGATGTGTTATATATGTGTTTGTGAATCTTGAAGGAGGAAGAAACCCTAGTAGCGGAGCGTGGCCAATGAAAATATATGAATGCCTACAGCCATAGGCGAACGTGGAGTGGCGTTCCATAAGCAAACACGATGGAGATTGGCGATGAGTATGGAGATTTTTTTAATCATAATTTTTTTTTCTCTTCCTGTTTTGTCAATTGAACTAAAACTTTAATTTCTGATGTTAAATTTTAAAGGCAGAGAGGTCCGGAATGAGATCTACGGATTGATGATCCAGCAGGGTGGCGATGGAACACCTACTTGTTATTTATTTTTCTCTGGTCCGCGGGCGACTCTGAACAGGTACATCTTTTACATTTTACTGCATAGTTTCTTCTTTGAGAAAATAATAATGAAACTATGAGAAGAAATAAAGAGAATGAATGAAGATGTGCGTGTAAACTTTTATTACAGTGTGTTGTAAATAAATTTATTATTATACCTCTGCACGGCTCTTGAGCGCTACCTGGTTCACAATTTCCTCGTATGATTCTGACTCTCAGGCCCACACAGCCTAAAGGACTTGCAGCGTGGATTGATTACACAGGGTCAAGCGTCTGATGATTAGCCACAGGTTTTATTATAAAACCTGTTAAGTGATTGAACTCGTATCTCTCCCTTCAATTCTTCTAGCATTATTAAGTGGATAGGTGGAGTTACTAGTTAATTGTGGCGGGTTATAGGCCTGTAGAGCTCTCTCTCCGCACAAACGAAATCTCTAGTCGGGACAAACAAAATTTCTAGCCTGTACATACTAGTATGGCGGTACAATGAAAACGTAGGTAACCTCGGGGCCGAGCAACATTAAGCCTATTTCAATGTTGCGACAGGTGGATTATTATAGTTGGATTTGGATTTCGAAATTTCTAGCGTGTAAATACTATTATAGCTGTACAATGAAAACATAGGTAACTTTGGGGCTTAACAATATCGAGTCTACTTCAATGCTGGGGCAGGTGGATTATTGAGGTCTAGCAATATCAAGTCTACTTCAATGTTGGGGCAGGTGGATTATTGACAGTCGGATTTGGATTTCTTTCAGATTCAACGAACTATAATCTACCAGATTCAACAACTTATAATCCACTTGCTGCAACATTTCAGCAATATCAAGTTTACTTAACATTGAATGTTGAGGTAGATGGATTATTGACAGTTCCATCTAAATTACTTTCAGATCCAACAACTTATAATCCACCTACTGAGGCATTCCATGCTGTCACCTACTACAACATTCCATGCTCCAACATTCCATGCTACCACCTACTACAACATTCAACAACCTATAATCCACCTACTGAGGCATTCCATGCTGTCACCTACTACAACATTCCATGCTCCAACATTCCATACTACCACCTACTACAACATTCCATACTGCTTAGCAAACTGAATATTGACCGTTTCGAGAAGCTCTCCTGTCCCGTATTCGAGCCTAAGTTGTCCCGACCACTGACCAGATCTTTTGCTTCGCCTCTAAGTTTTTTCTCCGTCCAATATTAGAGTTATGGGAGCTCTCTGTTTCGACTTTCGAGAAACAAAAGATATAAATCTTGGGCGTATGATAAAAATGATTTAAATTTGTTTTCTTTTTCCAAAATTTTACACGGGTAAAATTAAAATTTAAGATGTCTGGTATAATTTAACTTTTAAAATTCAAGCAATAAAAAGTTATATCGCTTAAAACAACTTAACACTATATCACTTTAGAGTTTTTACAAATAAATATTTTCAAGCCATTCGAGATAAACATATACACACTTTAGGAGCATTTAACACTATATCATTCGAGATAAACATATACACACTCTAGGAGCACTTAACACTATATCCCTTTAGATTTTTTACAAATAAATATTTTCAAGCCATTCGAGATAAGCATATACACACTATAGGAGCACTTGGGGACTTCCCAAGTGGTAATGTAGTTTGTAGTGAGGGGTCTGTCCCATAGAATATTGTTAGTCTAGTGGAAATTAAAATAATTTCCAGTCTCGAGACTATTTAGGTCTGCGTAATCTATCTGTTAGACTTTTTCACCCTAGGCGTTCGCACCTCCGGCATCCTAGACGTCCGTGCCTCATGTTCCGATGACGCCTGCCCTGCCCTCCCGACTCCTGAGCCGTTTTGGTTCTCCGTCAACTCGTCCAGGGAACTGTCGGCTGCCTTCCGCTCCTCTCTTGTACCTGCATCCATGCCGTCAGCATCATAGTATATACATCCATGCACCCATGTCCATGTATTTGAATTAAGGGGCAAATTTAAATTTGAAATCTCCAGTCAACTGCTCAAATTAACATGAAAATTTAAAATTCAAAATCCAAACGCCACGGTTGACTGTCTCCCTTTATCCCGAAGCCTGTTTCAAAAAAACACTGTTCAATTCAAAGAGACGCGGAGCCATGGCAGAATATAGAACAGGACAGGACAACGGACAACGGTAGGAGGATGTAAAAGATGTATATGTTTTGGCTCTACTCTTTCTCACTTCTGGGAGCAATCTTCGACCCTAATCAAGAACAATTTCCCTCCCTATAAATTGGTTTTCTGGTCTCTTACTTTCTTTTGAATTGCTTGTGTGCATTGTACATATTAATAAATGATCAAGACTTGTGTGATTTTTTCTTTATTCATCCATCATTTTCCCAATATATTTCATTTTCCCAATATATTTGAATCACCAAAGTATAATGGAAAATAAGTAATTTTGTATAAATAAATGAGTTTGAAAAACTAATAAGACTTCACTTTTGGTAATATTTAATCTTTAATTGGTATATAGATCGTCAAGAAACTCTCGCACGGGATACGGGATCATCTTTGCTGTCGGATTAAAAATTCCATGTATTCCATGTGGGAATGAATGTCCCATGTAATTATGAGTGGAAAATGTGGACGATATTAATCCTTCTTATTACACACAAATTCCATCAGGATATTAATTCTTCTTATTACACAAAAATTCCATTAGTGAATGGATGTAACATGTAATTATGAGTTACTCGAAATGCAGTTCATTTAGTGGTTTTGGAGTACAACCATAGATTCGAACATATGTTTATTAATATTTATTATTTTGAATTGTGGAAATATGTTTATTATTTTGAATTATAAAAGATGAATTAATTAAAACAATACAAATGATCTATTTTAAAACTTATGATTAATTTATATTTATAAATATATTTAAAATTATTTAAATATTATGATTTATTTATTTATTTTTATAATTTCATAAATATTAAATACTTAAAAATCCAAAGTAAGTTGTCTTTATTTTACCCAATTTCTATACATCAATGCGTGGTTTGATTTAGCCTTTCTCCCTTTTACCACATCGTTGATTTATTGTTAGCCTCTTTTATATAGTGAGATCCACACCCTTGATTTAGGATGGAAGATGGAAGTTTTTAGAGCTATGTTCAAGAATGAAGTTTGAACAATGAATGAAGTTTGAACAATGAGTATCTTATGCATAATTTGTAATCAAACTTCAAAAACAATTGAAGAGAAGAAACAAAAATGGTGAGTATAGAAGAATGTGAATCATTGTTAAATATCTCTCAACGAGTTGTTGGTTTGTTGATTCAATAAATCCACCACGAGCAACACTATAAACAAAGGCAACTACAATTGGCATTCTAAGCATCGCAACCTGCCCTAGTTAGTGCTAGTAGCAAAAGAATTAGGATCAATTTAAATACTACAAATAATAGTACCAAATGAATTAGGATTATAGAAATAGTAACAAATAACATTGAGATAAATGCTATATATCGTGAGTTTTTCTGGAAAATGTTTGGAACATCTAAAGTCCAATCACCCTGGTATAAGACATATATTATTTTTTCACTTTAAATTAATATAATTAGCACGTTTTCAAACTAGTTAATATAATTAGCACGTCTTCAAACTAGTGTATACAACAATTATGCAAGTAGCATACTTTTGCTTAGATACATATCCTCTAGGACACTAGTCACACCAATAGCAACCCATGCGGCATCAACAAATGGCTCCTACTCAAGATTCACTTAGATCACATACAACCTCAAAGTATCATTTGTAAGATTTTTATTAGGAATATTCTATGTCATCCAAATCCAAGGCTCATCCAGGTGGATTTTGGTGGCCATCCAACTTTTCCACCGAATCAAAGTTTTGGAGCTTGTGGTTTTAATAAATCATGATATTCACTCCTTTTATATTGTCATTAAGGGGGAATGTAATGTAATACCATCTCTATTTTTTAATTACAACCATCATGTAATGATTTTCTAGTGGTGTTATGTACTTGGTTTATATCTCATTTCATTTGCAATATAATCCAGATTAGTGGTATCAGAACAATTTGCTCCTTGTTATTTCTCGGTGCATGTCCTCGATGAGGTTAGGGTATAAAGAGTTCGGTCTCGAGCTAGTTTTGCTTGGGGACAATCGATCTTGCCAGATCAAGCGACCTCCCATGGCAGAAGAAAAGAGAGATTACAGAGTCAAAGATCCTTTCAAGACATTTCTTGAGGAAGCCCTTGCATGACAGAGGAATGAGATGATGGAAAACTCCACTCAGATCCTTTGACGACTACTAATGGCAGTTGAGGCATCTTTGACAAGCAACCATTTTGGAGGTGTGACTCCCTTCAAGGTACAAGTTAAATTTGATATCCCCTTATTTGAAGGCCAGATAGATGCAAATGCTCTAGAGGAATGGTTGAATCTATTAGAAGGTTATTACATAGTCCAAAAAATTTTTGATGGTGAAAATATCACTTTCATGCTCCTTAAAGCCCTTCGCCCATGTCAAATCTTGGTGGGAAGGTTACTGGGAGGGGCACATCATAGATAAATCTAGGCCATTTGAGAGAGAACCCACTTGGGCAGTCTTTATGGATGCCATCAAGGAGGAGTTCTACCTTGCTAGAAGCTATGATGACCAGTATATGAGATGGACGACTCTGCGTCAGGAGAGAGATCAAACAGTGCCAGAGTATACCAACATCTTCCATACCCTGTGCTCAAAGCTGGGTATTCAAGATTATGAGAGACACATAGTTCTGAAGTACCATAGTGGCCTACACAAGTACACCCAAACAGAGATGGATTTCTTGGAAATCTCGTCACTGGGAGATGCTTATCGATATGTTATCAAAATTGAGGAAAAATTTAAGTAGCAGAATGAGCAGGAGTTCAGATCTACAAATTTGCAACAACAAAAAGTATGGTAAAGGAGGCCCTAACTCACAAAACAAGGGACAGATAAAGGAAATCCAACCTCAATACAACCGGTCCAAGTTGCAGGCAAAGAATCTAACGGGAAGACAAAGAAGGACACTGGAAACTAGTGTGAGTTCCACAAAAATCCTTGGCACAAAATTGATTAATACCGCTCGAAACAATCATTGTTGGTTGAGATTAAATAAAAGGAGTCAAACCCTAACTCAGAATCTGATTTGGAACAAGGAAAGTGAATCATCGATGTAGAACTAGTGCTACCATTGCAACTGCAAAGATCCAACCAGACAAGTCAAAATAGCTTGAGTAGGGAAAGCGCCTCTTCCATTCACAGATGTGGGTGAAGGGGACCTCACTACATTTCATTGTTGACAGTGAGAGCCAGAGAAACTTGATCTCAGCGGAGGTCGTTAAGAGATTGAAGTCGTCGACTATGCCACACCCCCAACCGTACACCATCAGATGGTTGAGTTGGGGAGAAGACATCCACATCAGCCAACAATGTCACATGTCCTATGACATCAATCCCTTCAAAGATCAAGTATTATGTGATGTTTCCTCGTTTGAAGTCTGTGATGTTCTTTTAGGACAACCATATGTGGAAACATCATGTTGTTTATGAGTCTCTGCCCCGTAGTGTCATTGTTACTTTAAGGGGTCATCTCTACAGGATACAAGAGGTAGTTTCGATTACTTCCATTTCATTGAACTCAACAAAATAGTACTGCAAAATAATCTCTCGTACCACAAAGTTTACCCTCTTCGTGATCTGGTCAGAAGGTGAACAAAAGGTCACTGCGACCACAACAACCTCAATCCAAGACCTTTCTATACAATAGAAGCAAGTTGATAAGAATGTAGAGGAGCACAAATATATCTTTGCTTCACCTACGGGGGTGCCTCTACATTGCCAAGTCAAGCATTTTATTGAATTGATGCCTGGTTCTCCCTTACTCAATGGTCCAATCTACATGCACCCCCTTCTAGAGAATGAGGAAATGAAGCGTCAAATTCATGAGTTCATCTAAAAAGGTCACATTTGACCAAGATCCTCACCTTGTGGGAGCCCAATTGTGTTGGTGTAGAAGAAGGTTCCATATGTTCATCATAGCTATAACAGATCTCTTCACAGCTCTACTGGCCACGACCCTTTTCAGGTGTGTGGGGTTCCAACCATTAGCCCCCATTGATATAACTCTTCCTGTCACAGCTTCACAGACATAGTCCTCCCACACTTAGACTGAGGGAGATCGTGCAACTAAATTTGTTGAACGAATCCATCACCTCCAACAACATGTTCATGACATCCTTCAAAAGGATGATGCCAAGTACAAATTTCAACAAGGAAACTGGTTCACCAAGGTTCAGATTAACAAAAGTTTCCCCATCTGCCAAGGGAACTTGATGCAATGGGGACCATTGCTTCCTCAGGGGGGAGGACTGATCCAGGTGGATCTTGGTGGCCATCCAACTTTTCCACGGAATCAACATTTTTGAGCCTATGGTTTTGATAAACCATGATATTTACCCTTTTGATGTTGTCATTAAGGGGGAATGTAATGTAATGCCATCTCCATTTGTTAATTACATCCATCGTGGAATGATTTCCTAGTGGTCTTATGACATGCCTACGACATTAATGCATTGGATCCCATCAGAACTTTGTAGTTAAGTGTGTTTGGGATAGAGTAGTATTGGAATGGGTGACCTCCCGAGAAGTCCTAGTGTTTTACATGCCTATGGCATTTTGTAAACTTAGGCTCGTTTATCCCACATGCATCATGGGAATTATTCTCCTCTCACTCTCTCATATATAATTGGGGTGGAGGAGGTTGTTTGAGAAGGCAATGGAGTGTGATGTAATGGTTGTTGCAATTAAACGTAGTCAACATCTCTTCCTCTTCAAAGATAAGCTACCACCTATCTAGCCAATCTCATGGACAAACTTAAATTTCTATTTCAAACCTTTCTCCCTTCAGTATAGTAAAAATGCAAACAAAGCATTGATTAAATGAATATCACTTATTATAAGCACTCATAGAACACTAATTCATTATCTACTTAAATTTCTATTTCAAACCGATTAAATGAATAACACTTATTATAAGCACTCATAGAACACTAATTCATTATCTACTTAAATTTCTATTTCAAACCTTTCTCCCTTCATGAAAGTAAAAATGCAAGCAAAGCATTGATTAAATGATATCTACGTCTCCTATAAATTTACTTAAATTTCTATTTCAAACCTTTCTCCCTTCCTTGGCACATCGCTTAGCTTATGATCACTATCTACTTCCATCCTTCAATCTTCAATTTTCTGAGCTTTCTACAAGCTATTAACACTGCTATCTCTTTTAAATATATAAAATACCAAAATATCATAATGCTTCAAGCAGCGTCAAAACCCAATGCACGAGTAACATAAACTAACTTAACATAACAATCATCTTGAAACATGACAAAGAATTAGTGAAATTGCTTGTAACCAAATCTTACAAGCTCCAAATTTGAGATCAATCCCTTAACAATACCACAACGCAAATCCACAAACAAGCTTCCATGATCAACAAATAACACAGGTCTAACATATATCTCACTCACATGTTGATCGATGTGTTGTATAATGAGAAAATTATGAAATCCTCCACTACGTTACTCGTGCAATGAGCCTTACAATGACAATACCACAAACGCAAGAGAGTTCCATAAAACTAAATGACATATTCAATGAATTCGTAGTTTCTATTTGGCAAATTTGCCATGTTTTCCTTCCCCTCTTGGATTTGCAATGCATCTGCTAGTCCACGTTGGCAATATCATCAAATTTATTCATTGGATTTCATTTCCCTTCTCTCCTCGGCTTTGCCACATATATTTCATAATGCATGCATTGGATTGAACATTTTTCCTTATATTTTAGCGTGAATTAATATCATGTATTGTTTTTTGATAGTATACAAGTTTACAAATTAAGCTTATTGATTATACATGTAGGTTTGCGTTATTTTTACATATCTATTTGGTTCTTAGTACTTTGAACCCTTTGTTTTTATATATTTTAAATTTTAATGTATAGACATACTTGGTATTACCAAGTATATTACACTGTTTTTATATATTTTAAATTTTAATGTATAGACATACTTGGTATTACCAAGTATATTATACACATATAAATACATGTATAGATTAGAATGAAAGAAAATAGAAAGAAAGAAAATAGAGTGCAAAGCATAAAAAATAAAGTCTTTAATTTTCACTATATAATTATTATAATATATGTTTTAAATTATTGTAACCAATGTAAATACATAACTATTTATGTCATTAATAGAAGTTTGTCTTTATCTTCCCCTCTAAATCATAGATGTGTATTTCATTTTATAAATTATTTTGTATTTATTAATTCATTTTATCTTCTCTTATAAATTATAGTTAAGTATTTCATTTTATAAATATATCGCGTATAAATTATAGTTATGTAATTTATTTTATCTTCTCTTATAAATTATAGTTATGTATTTCATTTTATAAATATTTCAAATTTAAATGTCGCTTATTTAAAAATTCAAATACATGGATATGGGTGCATGGATGTATATACTATGATGTTGATGGAATGGGTGCACGAGAGCCCGGACCAAGTCGATGGGTGATGTACAAGGGAGGGAAGGAAGGTAACTGATAGTTTCCTGGACGAGTTGGTGGAAAACGACTCGAGTCGGGAAGGCAAGCATCGTCGAAACACGAGGCATGGACGTCGAGGATATTGGAGGTGTGAACGTCGAGGGCGAAAAAGTATAATAGATAGACTACGCCATTTAAATCCCTCCGAAAAACCCTCCATCAAATTTTAATGTGTCATGTGATGCTTCGTTCTCCTTTCCTCCTCCCCTGGTCATATAAAGGGAAAAACTCTATCCACCATGCACTTAGCCAGTGATTGGATTAGTGCATAGTTTATACGTTAGTTGAAGTACTCCATGGACAGTGGATGCAACCACATGGCAAAGTCATGGCTCATAGCTTGTGGTAGATGCACCTAGGTTTTCCAGCACCTCGTTCCTCGTGTAATTAGGCTCTCACATCTACGGATTGTTGCACATCCCACCACGACTTGACACTTTTCCCACTACTATTGAATCATTTATTTCGGTTGCTACATCCTTAGACGACTCCACTCAATTTTCTGGCAGCCTCCTTCAACCAGACGAGACATTAATGCACTCCATTATCGTGTCCAAGGTATGCATGGTACATTGACTTCTGGAGATGTGGATGTGGATGACCAAATTTAATTAAAGTTGGAGGATTTGAATTTTTAAATTTAAATTGCTTCTCAATTTCAATTTCAAATTCAACCTTGATACAGTTGCCTCTGATCTTATTTTAAAACAGGTTTTGCTAAGAAGATGCATAATGATGGCATAAGAGAAAATAAGATCTCAAGCTTTGCAACTACATGGATCGACTTGTTAGAAGAGAATGCAGGAGCTCAAGATCTGCAACTCCATGGATCAACATGGTCTGAGATCGCACTTAGCACGATGAAGAAAAAAAATGGATCAACCAAGGACAAAGATGATAGAATATTCATCTCCAAATATTTATTAGATCATTCCAGATAATAATTGATTTACTTTTACATGTAGTAGGTCTAAGATTGCGTCATTTATCATTGATGCATCCATTCTTACTCTTTGATGCATACCTCCTTGTCCCAACACCACCAATACTCCTATGAACTGTAGTGATCAAATCCACCACAAACTAGTTGCTTGCTCTTGCGCTATTGTTTCATCCCTTATTGTTCTCATGTCACCAATCCTTCTTTGAATCATAAAAATTAAACTCACCACAGAATAACTTACTCGCCTTTGACTTTTCAAACTCATAACATAAAGAAGAAATTGTTTATAGAGGCTAATAAGAGAGCCAAAACCTAAAAATGGCTGCTTCCGACCTTGCCAACAAAAATAAGACAAATAAGAAGTAGTAGGAGTCTATCACAGAGAAAAATAGCGTGCAAAAGAAGACAACCCTTGTTTGGAAGAAATAAAACGACATTATCATAATGAAGACGCTTTTAGAGTGTTTGAAAAATGACGTCTACTTCCCTAGAAATGTCCCTAAAGTTATGGAAAATGTTAAAGGGTTAATGTAGCATCAATTCATTAGAGATCAAATGTATAAACAAATAAAATGATGCCTGAGTAAATATGAAACCATGTTGGAAAAGATGACAACCTCTAGTTTTCAATACAAAGATTCACACTATGAGAAAATGTTTTGAATTTTAAAAAATGCATGGGATGAACCCAACGTCGACATTGAAGTCGAGGAACAACAACCAACCGATGTAGGAAACCAATTGGAGGTTGAGCAAAAACAATTTTTTTGCTAAAAATATTTTGATAAATTGAGTGGAGATTGATAGCCATGAGGCCGACCTCTCTTATGCAACAAATGAATCCAGGGTTGCGATAATCGAGTTTTTTGAAAGCGTAAAAAATATTGTAGAAAATTATTACATCTAGACTAAGGTATTGCTAGAAAATCACATCAATGTTATTTTCACAAGGAATAGTCTTGCTGTTGTTGGAGGCGAAAGCCAGTTAAAGATCACCAATGATCTATTGAGAGGTGAGAGTCTTCCATGTTTAATGTGTGCAGGTTTCAAGCGTTGCATGACAATTGAAAAAAATAACGAAATATTGAAATGGAAACACATTCGTGACGTCTGACATTGTTACAGGTGGAGTGCTCAATGACTTAAGTGCAAGACATGGGAAAATAGATTAACATCTTCTACATATCATTTATTATTGGTGAGAGAAAAAAAATGATGAACATTTGATTTTTTAAAAATTATTGTCATATTAGTAATGCAAATTTCGGAGAACTTCATTTGTTATAAACAAATTTACAAAATTTGCATAACCATTATTATCGAGTAGAGCGAATGTAGACAATTTTTAATACTCAAAGACCAATTTGTGTGAGAACTGCGATACTGAAAGACCAATTTCTGTCTTCCCAATATGTTTAATATCCCTTTTCTCGTTTTGTACATATTAAATGCATGAATTATATCAATTTATGACTAATATTTGGAAGATATTGGAATACATTTCAAATATTAGTCATAGATTGATACAATCCATTCATTTAACAAGTAGAAAACGTAAAAATAGATACTAAACATATTGAGAAGACATGAGAATATTTGATAAAGTTTTGCGGAAATATAAGCTGATGTACCTAGCTATATTCTCTTATACCTCAAAGGTTTTGTGATGTAGTCTTGCAGTTCTCATACAAGTTGGTGCCTGAAGATTAAAATTATCTGCATTTGCTTTCACTTGATATCAATGGTTATCCAAATCTTGTAGTTTTGTTTTTAACAAATATCGTTTTCCAAAAATTGCATTACCAATATAACAAAATAATTAAAAAAAATTCAAGTGTCCATTGTTTTTCTATTTCAATAGCGATAAATGACATGTAGAAGATGTGAATTCATTTTTCTTCGTCTTACGCTTGGACCATCGAGTGTCCCACCTGCAACAACGACAAATGTTGCGAATGTGCCTCTATTTCAAGATTTTGTTGTTTTCGTCAATTTCTATTCAATGTTTGAGACATGAGCATATCGAACATGAGAGACTCTCACTTCCCAGTAAGATTGCGTGTGGTGTTTAATTGACTTCCTCCTACAACAACAAAAATATGACTGATTTTGTGGAAATAATATTGACGTGATTTGCTAGCAATATCCTAGCCCGGCTCGAACGTAATAATTTTCCACAATATTTTTTACATTTTCAAAAAACTCAGTCATCGCAGCCCTAACTTCCTTTGTTGCATGAGAAGTGCTAACTTCAAAGCTATCAATCTCCACTCTATTTATCACATTATTTATAACAAAAAATTGCTCTTGTTCAACCTTCAATTGGTCTCCTACATTAGTTGATTGTTTGTTCCTCGGCCTCTACATTTGTGTTGGACTCACTCCATGCACTTTTTGAAAGTTGTAACTTTTTTTCATGGTATGAGTCCTTGTATTGAAAATCATGGGATTTCATAGTTTCCAACGTAGTTTCATATTTACTAATGAATATTTTTATTTTTTTATACATCTCGTTTCTAGTGACTTGATTTTTCATTAACCTTTTCACATTTTTCATAATTAGAGGAACATTTATGGAGAAGTGGACAACGCTTTTCATACACTTCAAAAATGCTTGCATTATGACGATGTCGTCTTCTTTTTTACAAGCAAAGACTGTCTTCTTTTGCATTGTATCCTTCTCCATGATAGATTCCTATGACTTCTTATTTGTTTTATTTCTGTTGACAGAGTCAAAAGCAAACATTTTTAGGGTTTGTTCTTTCTTGTCAGCCTCTCTGAACATTTGCTTCTTCGTGTTACGGGTTTGAAAAAACAAATGTGGGTTTGATTGTTGTGATTTAAAAGATGATTGGTGGCGTGGGGACACCGAGGGATGGAACAATAATGCAAAATGGTGTTATCTGAGATCTCCCATCACCATGGTCACTGCTACAAACTTGTGTCCACCCAACTGGTCTAAGCCCTCCAACAATAATGGATGGTGTAATCCTCCTCGCAAGCACTTGACATGGCCAAGCTTGCCTTCATGAAGATAGTAGACTAACACACTGACATGGTGTGCAGGGAAGGTTGTGTTGGCCATTCGAGTTATTGTTAGATGTGGTCTGCACTAGGTTGAGGAGCAGATATTGCAGCTAAAGGAGAGAGTTTTGAAGCTTGAATTGGAAAAATGACTCGATTACGAGGAGCTGAGGATGGCCTCTCTAGTATTGTTTGTGGGCAAATTGCAGTTTATTCCCCGTCAGGATTCACCCAGCCTCCTCCAAGTGAATTACTCTAGGGAGAAAGAGAACATCACCCAACCTCCTCCAAGTCAGTTACACTAGGGAGAAAGAACAAATATTCTCGTAGGTAATGCTCAAACTCTGAATTTTTTGCAATTTTCATCATCTTTGGGGATCAATGGGTCACTTTTGTTATATCCTAGGCGCATGGTGATTGTAATCAACCAGGAGCAAAGCCAAGCGGTGGTGAGGCAATGAAGATATGGCACGATCTTGAGTCAAGTGCAAGCCATGCGGTGAAAAGATGGCAAGGTGGTGAGAGGCAGTGGCAAGGAAGATAAGGTTTTGGTGGCAGTGTCAGTGTCATAGCTTTGGTGCATATTTCCAGAGCAATGAAGTAAATGTCATAGCTGCCAAAACAACCATTGAGAAATTTGTTTTTTTAATTCATTTTTTAATTTTGACAATTCCAAAAAAAAAATCGCATATACTAGGGCAATAAGGTCACATCAATGAGCTCTAAACGAATAAAAAATTGGATTTATAATATGTAATAAATACCAAAATATATTTATTTAAAAAAATCAAGGTAATAAAACATTTGAATGGAAACTTATCTTAAATAAATCAAGGTAATAAGAAATTCGAAAGAAACTTAGGTTATCTTTACAAATTTGAGTTCAAAATGTACAAACTAATGTAACAAAATGTACCAGGTAATATGCGGTCAACTATCATTGACCTCCTAGAGTTTATGGTCAAAGGCATGGACTAATAAGTTCTAATTGATTCCTTTACTTTAATGAATAAGTGCTTGTAGTTGGCCCATTCTAAGTGGTTGTCCGAAAAAATTATTATGGATTTTGTGAAGTGGGTGAATTGCATGTGGATGAGCCACATCACACTTCTACATTGTTGTAGACCTACATTTTTCCACAAATTGCTTTCTTTCTATGACTTTAGGCTATATCCGAACTCATCCATCAAATATATATAATCCAAAGTTAGTTTAATAGATATTCTAATGATGGTTATAAGCCTTGAGAAGCTTGAGAAGGCTTATAAGGCTTGTAACTCCTAATGAGACCACATTTGCTTTCAAAGTTTTTGGGAACTAATTGACGTTTTGGTTATTCTTGTCTTTTGAATTATTGTTCTTTTAAACCTTAATTTTATTGATCTCCCATCTTTGTCCTCCTCCTAAAACATATAGTGAAGTCACCCTTGAAAATGGCAATGTAGAGTTATTCTAGCAAGCATTGTAAATTATATTTTACTATTTTTCAAGAGAATATCCACTTCTTGCCACATAAGTTAATTTAGTTCCATTTGTTTACAAAATGATTTAGCACGTAGAAATCCTTTTAAGTATAAAACACTTCAAACTATGTATGTATGTTGGATTTTTATTTTGTTATACAGGTTCGAAGTTATTGAGTCTACAGTGAAAAGGGACAGACAAAATTAGTAAGTGTTAGTCTAAAATGTGGAATTTGGTGGGCTCCATTCACAATGGAGAAATCACTCAAAGATCACTATATAAATATTTAGTTTAGAAAGTGAAAACATGGTCTCATCACTCACTCCTATTTAGTTAAGATAATAGTAAAGTTGTTATGCATAGTGTTCAATTGAACAAGAATTACAAATTCTACTTCGCTTCTTATAGTTCACATCCTTACCATTTCTTTCCAAACTTTTGTTGTGGTTGGTAGATGGTATACAAGGAAGACTAGTGGGTAAAGTGCTTCTATAATTACAAGAAGATTTGATATGAAATTGTTCAAGTATACTAAAACAATTCCTTTTAGACTAACATTCTTGTGTTAAAGTCAGAATTTTCAAACTAACTTCAAGAAAAATGCTCAAAGTGCTGACAAGATACATTCTCAATCATAAAATTTAACATGCAAGTGTGAAGTAAACAATAAGATGAAAAAAAAACATTGAACCACATTAAATATGAATATGCTAGATATATGTGGTATAAACCCCTTATTGAAAACATCGTTGCATAGGAATCAATGAATGACTTTATTTTCTCTTCAAACTTGTACACGTACAAAGCCATTATGAGACAGTGAGTCCCAATAAGCGCTTAAGATGATATGGAATGAATTGTTTATGTTCCACCAACTCTTCAACACTCCCCAAAATATTGTATACTTTCTCCACTTGTGAAATTCTTCTTTGGAATGATTGAAACTCTTCTCCTTTTCGTCCCCTTATGTTATGCTTCCCATAGTGATGGTTTAGTGTTTGGTCCACATGTTGGATGAATTGTAGGCATAGAAAATAAAAGGCTCAACCTCCTCTTCATATTGGAAGTTGAATTGACGATTAATGTGGTAGATAGGGAAACCACATGTGCAATTACTTCCAATCTGTTATTTATTTATTTTTCTTAGAATTCCATGTGGCAATAATGTCATGACCTATTAGGATCATCTTAAATCATGCTTCCTGAATGTGTAGGATTTTGGTCCCACAAAACCTAGTTTTTAATAAGACGAGGGAACAATTCCCTTATGTTCTCTTTCGAAAACAACTTGTCGTTATTGGAGTATGACCTTTTTGAAATATTAGCCAATATTCATGCTCACCTCTTCTTGTGGGTCAACAATCTTCTTCTACTTCTTCCCAAGCTTTCAGAACCAACTCTTTTACCCTTGGTAGGACTTCTACAATGTCACCTTCTTGATCCAACTTGCTTTGGTCATACAATTTCAAATGTTCAAAATTTATAATTGAATATATGTTCATGCATGGAGGGAGATTTGATATGAATGCAATCTCACAAACTTGTGCTATAATTTCAAAAGGGACATATCTTAAAGGATTTGACTTATTTCTATCATATTGCAATATTTATTTTCTCATGTGTGACTAAATGTTGACACCTACTTGAAACTTGTCCTCCTTCCTATGCTAGTCATGTTTGGCCTTGTATTTTGCTAGACTCTTCAA
>JZKD02S0485675.1:4293-17111 GCA_000966675.3 Picea glauca | reverse complement strand
TTTTGAATTTTTTTTTTGTAATTTATATATAGTGTTATTAAAATATGCAAGAAACACATAATTAATTCGAGGCACCCCTACTACAATTTATATAAACTGTGTATAAAATGTGCAAGGACCAAATGATTGTGAAGACATTACACTCTTGTAAATACGATTATATAGTTTATCGATGATAATATTACTACGATCAGAATTCCGCCTTGAAGAATGTTGAAAAATATATATATGGGTTTGTTATATCCTTAAACGTTGCATTTGCTTGTTGTTATATTCGCATCTCCACTGTTGTTTCTACTGCAGTAAATCAGGGGCTTCTATGCCTCTGGAGTCGCGTATGATTTTTTAGATTTTGTAGTCATGGATGATTTTTTGGTTTTTGTGCCTCATACGAGAAATTCCTCCACCTATCACATTGCATGTTGATTGAGTTTTGTGGCTGATTCTGTTAGCGTTCTTTCATTGTTCTAAAATCAATAATTTATTTTCATATTCTTCTGTTTTGCATGGGTGTCATGGAGCCTCCCTCTGTTGGCCTTGGGTGTTTGTCTTGAAGCCTTGTTTCCTTTGAATTATTTACATCGAATGAAAAATACATTGCATGCATTGTTTGGTTTGCTTGTCTTGGTTTCACTCGAATGAAGGCGTTGCATGCCACCAGAGAATTGTGAATTCGGTGATGGAGGCTAATCGGAGAAACTGATTGTGTTTCATTATCTTCAATACTCCGAAAACACAACAAATATTGTTAATCTGAGAATTGAAGGTTTATTCCCAGTGTTGTTCGCAGTAATAATATAACACATTGCAGCCTTATAATCGACAAGACTCTTGAATTATACTCATCATGTCATGGTACCTACCAATCATTGATTTGTTGATTGTTTCTACGTTGGGAAAGCTTTGAGTGAGAAAATTGGTGTAGAGAGGGAGTCCACCTTGATCTGGTAGAGTTTGTTAGTAAGGAGAACAAAATGAAGCTAAGTGTTAGATGAAATTATAGTTGGACGTAAATATATGTATCATATTCTCATTCCATCACTTGAAGGCCATGTGGAACTTTAAGTCGATTCCTTAGTTTTTAGACATTTGAACATTGAGTAAACTTGGTTGTGAACCCACTAGGGTGCTCAGACTCAAGACACTTGTGAAATCATGTGTATGTTTTGTGTCTTTAAATGGAGTTGACTCGCAGTTAAGTCTGATTAGAATTGGGTTAAGTATATCTTATTATTTTTCACAACCTTTGTAATTCGTGGGCTCTCCCTTGGCGCTTATGTTAATGTTATGATCGAAGACTTGGCATAATATGGAACCTTGATACCTGTGATGACCATGGACAATTTCTTAGTTATGTTCTTGGTCATTCGATTCAATGAGTTATAGTTATTTATTTTAGAACCTCAATTTAATCCTCAACTTATTCTTAATCAAGTTGAAGCTATTAGCATGTTAAGACTCTCTTTCTTTAGAGCGAGAGTTTTAGTTTCCCTTAAAACCTTAATTAAGAGACTTTGGTATATATATATGTGTGTGTGTGTGTGTGTGTGTGTGTGTGTGTGTGTATTAATGAGTAAATTGCGAAATGAAATTTATCATAAGTAATTTGAGTAATTCGCTTTCTCAATAATTTGAACGACTTAAAATTTAAATGGAATTATCCACAACCTGCACATTTGACCTAAATAAAGTTAGGACGCTTTTGCACTATCTTATTTAAGGAAGGTAGTTGCTCATTTTTTAAAACCATAGAGTGTACTTAGCCATTTGAAATTAATGCCTGGTAATATAATTATAAATTATGAATAATGGGTTTTGAGTATGGCCTCAAGGATATCGTGGAATGTAAAATTTATTTATTTTAATAGTCATGTCTTGCAAGAATAATTTTAAGAAAAATAATCAAAAGGCAAGTGTTTAGAATTATGAGTTGGTGGAAAATGATTTCCCTTGAATTGTTAAGGATTTCTAATTCAATGATAATTTTGAATGTAGACTTTGGATCAATAGATTGATAATCAATTTATTAGGAGTATTGCTAATAAAATTACATTTAATTGTTTAGTGGATTAATTGTATACATTCTTAATTATTGTAATAGTGATGAAATTGATTAATTGTCATGCATTTATGGGATTGGAAGATTATACTAGTGTTTCAATAATCATTGGATGGGTGGGCGATGTAATTTGTCCTTATACTCCAAGTGATTCGTGTTAAGGATTTCCATATTGTTTGTTAGTTGAGTATCTTTTACAATTGCATTAATTTGTATGTGCTACATTATTTTAACAATGACTATTAGTTATTAACTAAAAAAAATTACCCTATTATTATCATAAATGAGATTTATTTCTAAAATGCTTACTCGATGTTAATTTTATTATCTTTTGTATTTGTTTACTTATTGATGTTCAGTTACGGGAGGGTCGTTACATGTTGGTGTACTTATTGGTTAAGGTGTCATCTCTTGTGATTAGGATGTCGATAAGGCGTCATTGTAGCATGATTTTCCCTTATCGTACTTGTAGTATTTTTTCAATTCACTTTTGGTATATATCTTCTTCATACACTTGTGTTGCATTTTTTATCAATGAATTTCTATTAGTAAGTACATTTGGATTTTCCATTGTTTAAACTTTAACATCTAAATACATCCTTACTTCAACTGGGTGCATCTTCAGTGGATCTTTCTCTTTGACTATCTCATTTGGGTAGCAATCTGTGAAAGGGAACTTCTTTGACTTGGTCCATTACCCTTTAGCCTTTCATTAAACCCAGATTGCTTAGGGACGTCTCCCTTGGACTAGCCCTCCTAAATAGAAAGATCCCCCCATCGAGGTGATAGTGGGTGGGGAAGCTCCTGTTACGCCGGTTTTAAACCTTGACTCAAGCCTACTTAAACCCCTCCTACAAATCGTGTGATAATAGGGAATATTTAGATTATTACTTTGTCATGGCCAAATGTTTGCATACAAACTTTGTTTTAGGTGCATGGTATCTCGTTGGAAAGATGTCAATGAGAATAACAATTTTTTCCTAAATGAGGAAAGCCTATGACAACCTTTATCCAATACCACACCCCAAAAACATTGTTTAGGGTCCCAAAAATGTATCAGAAGTTGATGACCTAAATTTTACAAAATAAACACTATATTTGAGATGTCCTAAATTCTAATCTCTCCTATCTAGAGAATCGATAAATTCATATGGTACACATGTAGATCCATTTGGGATAATCCCAACCCATTTATGGAGGTTTTTGGTCTCCAAATTTTTTAGTTTTGAAGGAGATGAGGAAACAATTATCCAACTTTCTCCGTGGAGTGTCACTTGGCCTTAGTTGGCTGTTGACTCTTCAAACCCACCTACTAAATTTGTTTTTGACCCCTTCGGGTCATTCTAATCTTCTTTTACAAACTTGTGTCCTCTAGTAATTTTGTTGATACATATGGCGCCAAATCTTCAATGGACAGTAAGACCTATCTGTTGGGAATGTGTTATACTCTTTGCATGGTTATCTCCATGTGTTGTTCATATGTGTCGGGTACGTTGAGTGGGTGGGGCGGAGCCCCCGAAAATAAATAAAATAAAATTAGGGTTGTTTTTAGTCTACTTCGACCAATGGTTTTTCAGCCCATAGTAATCTAATCATGGTTAATGGATTAGGGTTATGATCTGATTCGAGTTAACAGATTAGGGCTTTGGATGCTACATAATACCTAAATATTTTATCATGTATAGTCAATTTAATACAATGAAAAGAATAGAGGTGTCCTAAGTTTCGTTGGTTTTCTTGGATAAGAGTTTCAAGGGTAAATATATGTGAACTATGTGTATGCCATTGATGTTCTTTCTATTTTGCTTAAGAATCTGTAAGAATTGTTTCACTTCAAAAGTTTAAAACTTACACTATCTCTTTTCATATTCATCAAGCGTGGATGGCTCATAGAGTTTCAGGATTTATACATTCACCAGTGAGTAAATTTGCATTTAAGGTGGAAGATTGAACCCGTAAGCATTTTTGCTACCTTTTTCAATATTTCAAAGGGTCCATATCTGAGAGAATTTATTTTCTTCCTTGGTCCTTGTAACCTTTCCTTATTAGGTGCAACCACACTTTGTCTACTATTTGAAAGATCTTCTCAATATTGTGTTTGTCATGTGTGGCCTTATATTTCTCCTAAGACTTCTTTAGTTTCTCTTAAACTTGTAAATAGTTTTGCCTTATCTTGTCTATGAAATTTTCTTCCTTCATTACATCACTTGAGGCTACTGCCCTCACTTCAAGATGCCCATAAACAATATCCAATAGTGATGTTGGAAAATATCCAAAAAAAAATTCAAAAGGGGACTTACTAGTGGAAGTGTGGACAACTCTATTATAAGATTGTTGTATGTAAACTAAATTTTCATCCCAAATCCTTGGACGCTTTTGAGTGTAACCTCTCAAAAGTTGTACCAAAGTCCTATTCACTATCTCTCCCTACCCATCAATATGTGGGTGAAAGGAAATGGATCTCTTTTTTTTAGTATCCAACTTTTCGCATAATGAAGTCTAAAATACATAGAAGAATCTACTATATCTATAAAAAGTGATGGTCCTTGGAATCCCAAAGTGCACCTTGACTTTTTAAAGAACAAGCTTGCAACTTATTTTACTTTGATGGTCTACTTATCAACCATCCAAACACACATGTTGTTGAACCTGTCTACTACCATGTACAAGTAGTCATGCCCTCATCTTGTCCATGAAAACCCCCCAATAAAGTCCATGGATATGCTTTCTCATGGCCTTGTAGTCACTGGAAGCGGATGTTATAGTCCTTGCTTGTTATTACTAAGGTTTATTTGTACAACATAAAATACAACCCCTAATAAATCTAGCTACTTATTTTTTCATCTTGGGACAATAAACATACCTCTACAAGGTAGCCATAGTCTTCTCGTCACCAAAATGACCAACAACCTTGGAGGTATGAACATAATTATTAGTGGTACTCTTTCTTCCTTTGGGACACAAAGATTCCCCATGTTGTAGAGTTATCCATCTTGGAGATGGTAATCGACATATGTTTTCCCTTTTTGTCCTTGAAACCATTGATACACCCCCTTAAAGTGCTCATCTTACACATATCCCTCTTTATATGCTTCATGGGAGAATGGATCCATGTGCATAATGGCACTCCCAGAGTTGTAATTTTTGGAACTAGTGGTTTGGATAGAAAATTATCAGACTTGTTGAGTGTTTCCCTCTTATATTTATTCATTAGATGGAATTGTTGTAGAATCCCATCCATTTATAGTGTCTTATATGTTGGAGCTTATTTTAAGCTTGTAATTATTATAGATATTGGTGATTAGTATGGATAATGGTCTCCTTACCCAACTGATAGTGATTCCACTTCTTCATTGCTTAAACCAAGGCATAGAGCTCCTTTTCATTTGTAGGGTAGTTTAGTATTGCTCCATTGAATAACTTTGAATCATAACAGACTCAGTCTTCCCCTTGCATTAATATTTCTCCCATGGCATACTCAATAACATCAGTTTCTATTCCAAAAGACTTCTACAGGTTAGGTAGTGTTAGAATTGGGGCTTAACTAATCTTATGCTTCAGCTCTTCAAAGGATTCCCACTAGTTCTTACCCCACTGGAAACTCTTACCATTGGTTATAATAGCATGAAGTGCTACTACAATAGCCCAGAATGATGCTAGGAAATTTCTTACATATTGGATACCTCCCACAAAAAATCCTAACTTCTATCTTCAACTCACTTCCACCAATCACATGCCCTAAGTACACCAATGATTGCTTAGCAAACTCACACTTATTTATGTTTTTTAGTAGGTGATGTTTCATTAATGTTTCCAACACTTGATTCATATGCTCAACATGCTCCTCCCAAGTAGAATTAAAGATTAAAATGTTGTCCAAATACACTATGACAAATGAATCTAGGAATGGATGCAGAACATCATTCATTAAATGCATAAAAGTAGTTTGTGTATTACTCAAACCAAAAGGCATTATTAACCACTCACAAAGACCTTTCTTCATCATGAAGGTAGCCTTCCAAGTGTCTTCTTCCTTGATACAAACTTGATGATATCCAATTTTCAAATTTAGCTTGGTGAAGTACTTGGAATGTTGTGGCTGATGTAGCAAGTCATTGATACAAGGCAAAGGGTATTTATTATTGAGAGTGACATTGTTTACATATTTGTAGTAAATGCACACTCTCCTAGTCCCATCCTTATTTGGCGCCATTATGACCAGGGAACCACATGGAGAGTTAATTGGTTTTATGACTTCTTGCTCCAACAATCCTTGTCACTACTTCTTCATTTCATTTGAATCTAATATAGGAAGTCTGTACAATCCTATATTCGGTAAAGGAGAGGCTTTGCAGTAACTGTATCTCATGCTCCACTTCCCTCTTGGGTGGTATTTCTTTTGGATCTTGGAACACTTTTCAATATGAATGCAAATTGTTTTCCAACTAATGCTTATGTCATTTCATGCGTCCTTAGAAGGATGCCTTCACACCTGTTAAATTAGTGTCTTTATGGTTCTATCTCAAGAAAATAAGTACATACTTCTTAGTTGAGTTGATTAATTGCTTAACTTTCAGTGCACTTGCAAAATAGATCTTATAATTCCCCTTACATTCATTGATGATGAATGATTTACCATCCTTGATTAGGTAGTATTGGTTTTACCTACTCACGAAGATAGCATTGCTTATATACATATAAGGGCTACCAAACACTACACCACAAACATCAAGAGGCATTACATCAACTTCTATTTCATCAATAAAATTTGCATTGATAACAAATCTAAGTTTACACTGCTTGGTAACTTTTAACTCTACATCCTCCCAACCCAAAGGGTATGGATGGGGGTGATCACACATTTCCAAACCAAGCTTACTTATTGGGTCCTCTACAATGAGGTTTCCATATGAATTAGAATCGAACAACACGTATACTTTAATTTTCTGAATCTGAATTTTGGTATGGAATAACTTTGTTATCTACTTCTCCTATTTGTGATTGAGGGTACTTATGTTCACCTCATTATGCATTGTTTTGAAAACAATATTTTCATCCACACATGAGTTGATTGTTATCTTCTTTCATGCTTCCATTGGAAGATTCTTGTTCTTGGAATTCTTCGGCATGTGGCTCTTGGGATTCAACTATAGATGCGGTTTCCAACATTTTTCCTTCATGTGACCATGAATGTTGCAATGGTCATGGTGGTTATTAGGTTTCTTTCACATGTGTCCTGGAGGTGGTCTTCTTATTTTTCCCTTTCTCTTATTTCTCTTCACATTGGTCTAACTACTTTAAACCATTTGGATACCCCTTTTTCTTGTCAAATTCTATGTATTGTGCCTATACATAGGCCTCATCTATGGTCTTGGTTTTGAATAGCATATTTTGCCTCCTTATGTGATTGGGAAAACCACTTAGTTACTTGGTGACTGTGCTTGGTTCTAGGTGTTTATTCCCATTCAGATGGCTTGCTTCTACAACCTTGTAGTATACTCTTGTACACTTTTCCCTTGCCTATGTCGATAATAGTGCCATTGAATCCTCTAGTCCTCTTCAAACTCGATAGGGTAAATTTGGGACTTGAGGGTGTCTTTGTATACCCCCCACTTAGTTATTGGTGGGTCTCCCCCCAACCTAAATGCTTCAGTGTAGCTTTTCCACCAATTTTGTGCATGGCATTCCAACTTTTGTATAACAAATATTATTTTCTACTCCTCTTATACATTATGCACACTTAAATAGACTTCTAATTGTTGCAATCAATGAGTCAATTTAAGTGCATCTACATCACCTTTGTAGGGTTTAATTTCAACCTTCACTTCCATTTTAAATAGGTGCTAAGAAGATTGGTTACTAGAGTCCCCTTTATCGAGATTTTGTTCTTCTTTCTCTTTCCTCAACTCATGATATTTTGGTTTCTCATGAGACTCGTGTTTCTCCAAAAAGGGGATGATTTTTTTTCTCAAGAGTGACCATGAGGACGACCATGCTCCTGGAAATATCGGCTACTTGAGTTTCCAAACCCATAAATATTATTTCATTTTCATCCACGAGTCTTTCCCAATTTTCTTCTTCCATTTTTTAGGATTGTAGTAGCCTCTTAACCTTTATTATGTCGATCTCGAGATTGATAGGGTACAATTGTCACACAAACTTGGATTTTTTGAGTCAGGTAAGCATATATTGTGCTCAAATTCCCAAATAAAATTTCTCTAATACCGATATGATCTGTAAAATGTGTTGGATATTGCAATGGTTGGCTTACCAAAACAAATCTTAACTTAAAATGACTACAATGAGTCGATGTTCAGTTGTGCAACTATATTTTTGAATGTTTAACATTTTAGCAAAAATTAAATGTAACATACCCAACCATCTAATTAAGTTGACATCGACATTTTTACATGGAATTGATAGGGAAATAAAACTCAACAGCGGAATACACAATGCCCACAACAAATTAACTTAATACCCATGAGAACGATCAACCATATTAGTGTATAAAACATATTTTATTCTCATACGTTAAATAATAACAAATTATACATGGAAATTTAATAATATACATAACCAAAACTTCCCCCAAAAGGTAATTATATGTCCTTCATGATCGTGACCTCTTCCTAGGCACCCATAAGGCCATTTACAACAAACTAACATGGTTGGAAATTAAATTACATAACAAAGGAATAATTGTGCCCCCTCCATTACAATATATGGTTGTAACAACCTCAAAAGTACAATACAAATATATATATTGAATAGTCAAGAATGCATATTGAGCCAAAGTTAAGTTCCGATGTTTTAACTTTAGGGATATAAGTACATAATTCACATATACAACAACAACAATAGCATTAAACTTCAACACATCAATAATAAACTCTATAATACTTATCTTTTCGGAAATTTCCCACCAACTAACTGCAGAAGTAGGACATTCCACCCAAACATAGGCTCCCTATTGCAACAGTTCTCTCTGCAATAGAGGCCACCCTTGAGCCGAGGCTATGAATCTGCAAGGGGCTCACTCTTCTTATGGTTGGCTCTAATTTCCCTTCTTACAACCCAAATAATAGGCTTACAATCACGTACAACAATTCCTAGTCCACAACCCTCTTCTCCATCAACCTACACAACCCAAGGAATAGGATCCCCTTCTTTTCTAAGTAATCCATCGAGCTATCCCACTTCCCTTATGGGGCTCCAACATAGGTTGGCTAGGAAATCTCACTACTTGGATTCCAAGGAATTCTTAGTTGTAGTGAATTTTCCTCAATTACAGTGAATATAATTCTATACAACCATAATTCTCTATAAATTCATGGTTGAAGGTTTCACAATTTGAAATCAGTCTACACACAACAATTCTCTCTAGGTTATTTCCCCAATTTCATAGACAAGTACAGTTAATAGGGTGGATTCCTGATTTCTGGTAAGTTCAACTTTCTGATATTGAACGATAGTCTCTCCTAAAAAAATTCCCCCTCGGGACCTTCAAAATTCAAACTACACTAATAATTATTCACTTGCATGTAAAGGTAACTTTAATTTCATGGCATGAAGGGGCCATGTATCCCTTCATGCACTAGTCCCCTCCAAGGTTTAATAAAACCATATTTAACTAATAATCAATAACATAGTTAAGTTTTATAAGACTTTGGGTTAGCTCCCTTAATAAGGTCCCTTCCTTAGTCTACTAAGCCCCCTTGTCTTTCTCCTCTTGTGGAGTCATAGCCTCCATTTTGTTTGTCCTTATCTTCTACAGTTGGTGATGTGCGTTATTAATATTCAATGTTTTGTTACACATTACATCATTTAACTTATAGCCATTCATCATGTATATACACAACATTGAATCGAGGATCAAAACTGAGGTATTACATAAAAACACATCATTCATATTCTTTAACAACTACAACATATGAAATAAACTATAATAAGAAAGACACACAATGGGACACATATATTTACCCTGGAAACCCATAAGGGAAAAACATGATTCAATGAAGGATTATGCCTTTCATCTTCTTGTATTATGGAGATTACAATACATATTACCAAGCTTTCCAAACTTATTGTGAAGCTATGAGGCACTATGGCCTTCTACAGTGCTCTACAATATGTTTTTGTCTCTACTCTACTAGTGTCTCCTCCACAGTCTTACTCATACTATGGAACAATTGGTAGATAGTGAAAAAAAATAAACCCTTTTCCCCTATTATGCTAGGTTTTTTATAACTAGAATTAGGGTTAGGTTTAGGGTTTTCAAAGCCCTATTGGAACCTCCATGACGATCTTAGAAGTCTCTAGTGTAAATTATGGTGGGTCACCACTTGGAATTGTGGGGAATATTTGGAGTGTTACCTTGTTAAGGCATAACTTTTGCATGCCAACTTCATTTTAGGTGCACAATATTTTATTTGAAATATCTCAATGAGAAGAACAATTTCCACTTGGATGACGAAAGCCTATGGCAACCATCATCCAACACCATTTCCAAAAAATGTTATTTAGGTCCCAAAAATGCTTCTCAAATTTATGTCTCAAATTTGAAAAAATAAACACCATCTCTCATATGTCCCAAATTCTAATCGCTTCCATCTAGAGCATCAATAATTTTGTATGGTACATGACTGGACCCATTTTGGATCATCGTGGATAATTCTCCCTTCAATGAAATCCATTTTGGTTATTCTTTCATGCTTCCAACATTTTGAGAAAGCATGGACTGTGTTTTGATTCTATCTAGCAAATGGATTTTATCTAAGAGCTTATTTACTTGCTTGAGAGATCAATTTCATGCGTAGAGCAAGTGTACATTGCCCTTTGGTATATGAGAAACTCATTGCTCATTAATTGTTGTTTCCCTCGAAGGCATCCCAAGAAAGAATAATAATCGATTCTTCAATAAGAAGTGTGTTGTGTTCATTTCATGGGAGAATTTGATAAAGAAGCACAACGATTTCATCATGAGAATTACAATGCATCACTCTAAACATTCGATTTTTTGAACTTTTCACTGGAATTTGGGGAAACAGATTTTGGTGAAATCACCATTTTATATTATTTAAATTGCATTTTTGAATGCATAAATGGATTCAACACCCTGAAAACCCATTGAGGTACTCTAACTATACAGACTCAATCACTCAAATATGAAGTTCCAACAATTTTTGACCTGATTTCAGTTAAAAAATGATTGAAAAATATCCCCATAAATACTCCAAAAAATCGAACATTTAAAATACGTTTTTTTTTCTTTCTAATGCTTACGTTGATTGTGGAAACCAATTGACTTATATTCACATCCGACAATCACTTTTAATTCCCGTGGGCGAATTTTAGCTTTGAATCAACTGATTTTATTAACACCGCAGTCGCCATGAAAGTTTTGAGGAAGAATTGTTGCGAGGTTTTGTTAACTTGCTATTTGACGAGTTCAATCATTATTATGTACATCATTAAATGGTAGATCGAAGAACTCTTGAAATCTTGGTGGGAAAGTTCATCATTTCTGGTCATCTATCGTATTGCAAATACATAATGTGGATTAATTTCAACCAAGCTAAGAAATATGCTTTGCGTTATATTTATTTTCATAGATTGAACGAAAGTTATAAATAAGAATTTTTTTTTTAATGGTAGATTTATTAATATGTGCCTAGAAATGGAAAAAAAAAAAAGGGAGAGAGGGTGAGAATCGAGATACATGCATTTGGGATGCACACCCACTAGCCATTGGGTATTAGGAAATGCATTCACATGGCTATCCCATGCAAAGTTGTGGAAGATAACATCACACTCCTATCCAAGGATAAAGAGATTGTTATTCTCAGAGAGAACAACTAAGAGCTTACATCACCATAATTGATGTTTGTGTGCATTTAGTGGTTTGGTGATAGAGCTCAATTAGAAGATTGAGGAGAGGTTGGTTAAGGTAGAACAATAAAAATCTTATCTTATACAGTGCATTAAATGAAAAGATTGGTACACATGAGTCCTTGGCCCTAGGGATGTAATTTGACGAACAATTTTTTCTTCACAGGGTGATTTGCTCGTCAAATACGGTTAAAAAAAAATTGTGACTATCAACATCCTTTGTTAAAACTGTGAAAATGGGTAATAGAGTTGTCAAAACCGTCAAATTTGACAGATTGTTTCATTTTGAAATTCCAACCCTACTCAGCCCTATACATAATGTCAACAAATTTAAAGTGGTGGAACTTCGTGCACATATCATATATGGTGTTTGGGGAATCAAATGATCAAAATGCACAAGTCAAAGTAATAAGCATAATGAATGGAACTTTGATTGTGTTATCAAACATGCAAGGCATGTGAAATATGTTAGTCCCTCCACATCATTATCCTAGGGAAGTAGATATCTCTTTTGAACAATTTTGGGAGAAAGTTGTCCAAAGCACTAAGTTAAAAAAGAGTGTTATCAAACATGCAAGGCATGTGAAATATGCTAGTCTCTCCACATCATTATCCTAGGGAAGTAGATATATCTTTTCAACAATTTTGGGAGAAAGTTGTCCAAAACACTAAGTTAAAAAAGATTGTTATCAATGAAGTTCAAGATATTGATGAAGCACTCCTTGACAAGCAATGTAGTTTTTTCTATTGAATAGTCTAGATTGGTTAGTAATGTATTTTTGAGTTGTCTAGGAAAAGTGTCAATCTTGAGGTTAGACTAGAACCTAAAGTAGGAAATATTTTATTCCCATGTGAAAAGTTATTTATCAAG
>JZKD02S0485664.1:0-17111 GCA_000966675.3 Picea glauca | reverse complement strand
ACATCCTTCTTCTACAACCAGTTAATGAACAAATTCTAGACAAATAAGTGTCCATGAATGTACCTATGAATTGTGTTGAATTAATGTTGTTTATGTTATGAATTTTATGATATAACCCCAAGGGGGGAATATATGGGGTTAAATGTACATGTAATGAGTAAATGTATATTTAATAAATGGGGTCAAATGTGCAGCGTGTAAATAGGTATATATAGAGATCATGTAGTCATTATTGAAGAGATGTGATTGTGATGTACAAATGTATTTGGGTATTTGCAAGAGGTTCTCCTATTCGTTAAGGAGTTATTATGTAACTCATCTCTCTTATCTATAATATTGGAGTCATGCTCCACTCTCACATTTTATGTACATCAAAGAATTTGGTGCATAACATTTTATTACTTTTTGCTTTGTTCAGTTCTATTTGCATGTGTAAGCTTGCAAATATAATTTATGATGCCAAGTCCTATTTACATGTGTAAGTATAAAATTATAATTTATGGTGCCATTATTGACTGGATGATTAATTATTATTGCCTAACTCTGTGTTTTCATCCTTACATGTGTTAATTAATTAATAGCAAGATGGTGGGGAAAGGTATCAGAGAAACAAATTTAGAGTAAAATTAGTGGTTTCAAGAAGTTTCCATATCCTCAAAGTGCATATAAGGCATTGGGTATGTTACATATCCTCCCTCACATCACTCCATGTCTTCAAATTTTGGACATATTAAAATGCAAACAATGCTAGTTCTTCAACATAATAATCACCATTGTCAGTGTCTAGTGGATCTCCAACAATGGATATATTTGTTGATTCTTTAAGATTTCCTTTGAGAAGGTCAATGGCATGAGCTTTGCAATTGATTTTTGTATCACCCATTTCTCCACAATAATGACACTCAATCTCACTCTTACCTATCGTTCTCTTTCCCATCCTTTTATTTGAGTATAGTGCAATATCTAGTTGAGAATCTCTTGCATTTGCTCTCTTTTCTTCAACTGAGAGAGATGAAATGTTGTCTTCTATAGTGTGTGAAGACATTTAACTAAGAGTAAAAATGGCATTGTTGTATCAACAAGGTAGACTACTTAATAGAATGGCTTTGGTATCCTCTTCCTCTACCATATCTTTGACTTTAGCTAGCTATATGATGAGAGATCTCATGTTGTTTATAGAACTAGACATTGTAACTTCAGTGGACATCTTGAATCTAAATAAATAAAGCTTCATAGAAAAATTTGCATTCACTTACTTTGCTCCAAACATTTTATTCGAATTATCCCAAACTTCTTCAAATGATTTTTCCATATCTACATGATGCAACGTAGAGTCTGAGAGAGAAAGGCCAATAATAGCTTTAGTTTTATCATCTTTGCTTTGTCATTCTAGTCATTTATTTGGATCTATAGGTGATTGCTCAATCCATTTTACTATTTTCTACATTATTTTGTTCATCAATTACATCTAGATTTTCATTTTCCAGGTATGGAAATTCTATCCATTGAATTTTTCTTGAGGTGTTTCCATTTTCAAATATTTTCGATTGAATATTTAACACTAATAAATGCCTCTACAAATTAACACTCGATGGTTAATGTATCGCAGTATCTATGGCATGTTGACGTATGACGATGAAAAGCAAGCTAATGTATGTCAATGTATAGTGGACAGGATGGACGAACGACTATTATATGGATTCTAGACAACAACTAGAAACTATTGTATGGTGATTGGTTGACTTTGCTTTGGTGGTTGTCTTTTAATTTTTGGTTGTGTATTCGAAATTTTTGGTTGTGTATCCCTTCGAGTGTGAAATGATTCTTTGATAGGTGGTTGTATAATCGACTTGGATTTCTCACAGCATATAAAAAAACAATGGTGTTGTCTCCCTTTGTTATGGTGATTGGATGGTCCTCTTCAAACTTAACCATGAGGATCTACCCGTTCTGATATCATATTACAAAATAAAATAGTGTTATTTGATGATGAAACCCTAGATAGGGTTGAGGTAGGGATACAACAATAACACAATATCATATTAAAAAAATACTTGACACAATTATAATGGGATTCACCTCTCGTATATAGAGTTTGAGAGGTGATATTTGTCCAAAACCCTAAAATCATTAAGGTGACTTTATTACACATGTAAGTCTCATATTCTAACATAAAAAAACCACACCAAAAGGAGAACCTAGTGAGTCCCAACCATTTTGGGACAAAATACATTGCTAACAAAATGTTCCTACAACCTTGTTGGCTTCTACCTAGGAATCTTCATTCGTGGGAACTTCTTTGAAAATAAGAAAATGTTAAATGAAAAACCATTTCAAGAGTTGAAAATGGAAGATTTTTGATGTCTTGTTTTGATCCATTTTGTTTCTTATTGGATCATCCTCAATATCATATACTTTAAAACGCATGTCATTGCCATGTTTCAATCTTGAAGAATCCAACATAACTCGCAAACCTCAAGCTAGTGTTTTTTGTGCTTGAAGAATCCAACTTATTTAGAGCAACTTTTTTTGCAATCACTAAAACTTCATCCATGGCCATAAAGTTGGGCTACATGAATTTATAGTCAAACATATTTTTGTGATTTTGGGAAAGTTCCCTAGAATTAGAAAGGCTTCATGAAGGTTTAATCCATTGCAAATTATCTTATTATTTTGCATTTTTCATAAACCTCAACTAAGTCCTCAACTATAAATATGTTGGAAGAGCAAAGTGTCAATTGAGATTTGTTACTTTTCAAGAATAAACATTTCTTATTCAAAAGAAATGAACTAAAGCCTCAACCAATTAGGATAGAAACTAGACTAGCCTTCTTGAATGGAGTTCTTTTGGCAACAAAGGTCTCAATAAGTGAACACAAAAGATTATTTAAACTCTTCGTTCTTATTTTAATGAAGGTTCCCTATTTTCCTACTAAATATAGTCTCTTCATAATATCAGATTGATAAAGAAATGAATCCTCCTTTAGAACCCCCCACACACAAAGCTTTTATACCATTAGAATTGCACCTTTTTCCACTACCATCTAAGTTGAATTCTTGCATAGGATTAATTTTGGTGTTTAATCTCTCATCGAATGTAGATTTCAAGTTTCATTCACTGCATTTGCAATGCCAATACATATTGGTAAATATTAGTAAATATAGGATATTAATGAGTGATGTCTCAATCCATCAACCTCCTTTATAAATTTAACTTGTTTTGGTGGATTTGGATCAATTTCAACAACCTTAATTCTAATACCCCTGGATTGCTTTATAAGATAAGTACTACAACAATATTTTGGTGAGAAAATTGTGTTTTTCCTTCAGAAATGCACAAAACTCATCATTATAGTGCTAGGCATCTTATTGGCAATTTTTAGTTGTACTTTATTTAGTAGTATATAGTTAGTGTTTTAATATTCAACACAAGCTATCATATCCCTCTATTCATATAGCCCAACAACAACATAACATTTCTCTTGATTGAAGTTTTGATCATGTAATCCATAAATACATTAAAAAAATACCCTCACTAGCTTGCTTAATACAAAACTAGGTTCTTCATTTAATTATTCAATCATTTTTTACATTTCTTGTAAGCAAGCAATCTTTAGGTATCATTGCATTCAAGTTACAGGGCCGGTTACAAAGTGGAAGTTATACCAAAGGATTTTGAGAACTTGTTAATATCTTGAATTTTTCTTTCTATGTTAATTCTTTGATTGTGTTGCATATTGTTGAAACCAATTAATGCCCATTACTATAATTTGAGATCACTCTTTCTTTTATTCATGTGATTCAAGTTGCTACGTTCATGGATCAACATGTGAATAATGTTTGAAAGTTGTGTTTTGAGATTTCATGGTAGTGTGAGACATTTAGCCTCAATTCATAGTGTATTTGCATGTCAAGAGCCTTGGATTTGGGGACCTTTGATTTTATTTGAAATTCCAGAGAGATCCATTGAGAAGTAAAAGACAATGTCATTTAACTAGTTCTAAAGTTTGGGTAATTGGATTTTTTATTTAACTTTTTTTGGAAATGTTACTTATAGTAACTTACTGTGATCTTCTAGGTAAGCGCTTGCACCCACTTGAAGGGTTTTAAACTCGGGTTTCCATGTTAATACAAGCTTGATTGCTAGGCTACTTGCCACTAGACCACATATCCATCGGCTTTTTATACATCTATTTAAATATGTCATTTTATATTTGCACTTGTCACACAAATGATTTTATAAGGGTCTTCAAGTATATTATAAACAAATCTCAAATCTACCTCTATTTGTGTTAAATGCTCAATCATATGTAACTCACTTTGAAAAGGTCTATATTGTTTGAAACTTAGCAAAACATGATATTTTGGGGGGGTGATTTAATGTTATAGAGCTCATTTTTGTTTATTTATAAAACACGAAAGTTTATTATTGTTATGGGCAATTTTTTAGAATATCATTGTCATGAGCAAATGTTTTCACATTTAGCACATGCTTCCACCTAATGTGAGATACATTAAAGGGCACTCTTGTATGGGTACCATTTGAGTGTGGTTGATTACTTGGTTTCTTATTGGGGAGTTGAATGCCCAAACCTTAACAAGGAATAAATTCTCACTCATGAATATAAATTGAATTCATTGGTCACAAGACAAAATAGTGATCAACTTGTCATACGAGGAATGAGCATAAATATGTGTATTGATGGGTCCATGATAACATAAGTAGGGCACCATGTGAAAAAAGTTGTAATATGTTTTTTATTGATGCATTAAACTGACACTAAATTTAACATGGTTGTACGAGCATGATCAATTGTGTAAAGCCATATATGGTTGTATTATTTGGGTATTTTTCAATATATATTATTGTGATGTGGTTATTTTAAAAAGGTTTAGGGTGCCAATAGGGAGCTTCACTCATTGGTGAGTTTTACACTACTAAGCAATCCACTAAGATTCAATTCTTGCAATACCCTACCCTACCTAAATGGCATGTTAAGAAAGGTACAAGGTCAAGGCCAAGCTCTGAGCATTTTTGTTATGATGTATACCTTTCAAACTTGACACCTAAGTCAAAGGAAGTCTATACTATGTATTGCACCCCTCAACCTTTGGGTATGTTTTTCAAAACCCTACCAAAAAGACAGTTCCAAAAACATATAATAAGATAGGACAAGTTGGAATACATTGTAACTTGAAATGTTGTATGTGCAAAACATTTAATGTTGTGGTTTTTTTTAAGCCTTTTTTTGAATAGTATCTTTCAATACGACATGCAAACTACTATATGAGTTGACAATGTTGTTTGCATGTTCAATTTACAATAGTGTTTGATTCATATGATTCATGGTCCAACATTTGAATGAATTTTTGAAAGTTGTGTTTTGAGATTTCATGGTAGTGTGAGATGTCTAGCGTTAATTCAGTGTATTTGCATGTCAAGGGCCTTGGAATTTGGAACCTTTGATTTCATTTGAAATTCTAGAGAGATCCATCAAGAAATGAAGGACAATGCCATTTAACTAGTTCTAAAGTTTGGGAAATTGGAATTTTTATACAAGTTTTTTTTGGAAATGTTACTTAAAGTAACTTACAATGATGTAAGTACACGCACCTGACTTCCTTTGCACTCACTTGAAGGGTTTTAAACTCAAGTTCCCATGTTATACATGCTTGATTATTGTGCTACTTGCCACTAACCCACACACCCATGGGCATTTTATATATCTTTTTAAATGTCATTTTATATTTGCACTTGGTCACACATAAATGATTTTATAAAGGTTTAACAATTCTCTAATAGAGGCCAAAAGTGTCTTCAATTATATTATAAACAAATGTCAAGTCCACACCAACTTATGTTGAATGCTTAGCAATATGTAACTCACTTTGAAAAGGTCTATATTGTTTGAAACTCCGAAAAAGGTGATATTTTGCATGGCAATTTAATGTTATAGAGCCCATTTTTTTATTTCTAAAATATGAAAGTTTATTGTTATTATGGGGAATGTTTTGGAGTATTATTGTTATGGCCAATTATTTTCACATTTAGCACATGCTTCCATCACTCTTGTATGGGTACCATTTGAGTGTGGCTAATTACTTGGTTTCTTGTTGGGGAGTCGAATACCCAAACATTAACAAGGAATAAATTCTCGCTCATGAATATAAATCGAATTCATAGCTCACAAAACAAACTAGTAATCAACTTGTCATATGAGAAATGGGTGTTATCTGGGTCCACGATAACATAAGTACAGTAACATGTGAAAATTGTTTTAATATGTTCTTTAATTGATGTATTATAATAACACTAAAATTAACATGGTTGAACAAGCATAATCAGTTATGTAAAGCCATATATAATTGTATTATTTAGTTATTTTTCAATATATAATATTGTTGATGTAACTATTTAAAAAAGGTTTAGGGTGCTAATAAAAAGCTTCACTAATGATTGAAATCATTAAACAGTCCACCAAGATTCAATTATTGCAATACCCTGCCCTATCGAATGATACTTTAAAAATGGTAAAGACCAGGGCCAAGTCTAAGCAATTTTGTTATAATATATAACCTTCAAACCTGGCACCTAAGTCAAAGCAAATCTATATTATGTATTGCACCTCTCAACCTTTGGCATGTTTTTCAATACACTAAAAAACCCAGTTACAAAAACATATGGTAAGATAGGGCCACTTGGAATAAGTTGTACCTTAAAATGTTGTATGTACAAAAAAAAATTGATGTTCCTTGGCCTTTTTTTTAAAATAGTATCTTTGAGTTTGACAATGTTTTTGTTCGCATGTTTTTTTACGACCTTGATATGAAACCATATGAAGACAAAAGAACGACAGTAGATCAAGACAAGACCAAAAAGCTGCAAAGACAAAAGATCAGCCACAGATCAAGCCCATCAGCAACAGATCAAGCCCATAGATCGATGATGACAAAATGTACATAGATAGATGTTGAAAAAATACGTAGGAAAAAACGAAACAAATTACATAGAGCAAAAAGTACTAACTACAACATGTGTCTTTGTACTAAAAGCAACATGTGTGTCTTTGTATACCTTGGTTCAGACAAGTACATCTCAATATGAGGGTGGATTGAGAGTTTCTCCTTAGCGCGAGGTGGAAAGTTGATCCCGTAGATTGTGAGAATCTTCACCCATTATTCCATTTACGAGGTTTGACAAGGAAAATTGAAGTGGTAAGAGCAACCAAAGAATATTTGTGCCAATAATGACAACAGATGATTTCAACATGAAAACTTTGCCTCGTCTCCATAGCATTCCACCAGCAAGCTAGCCTATATTAGATTGCTCAACTTTTGTCGCACACAGGTGGTGATCCCCATAGTGAGTGTTATTGGCAATCACTTGTTTCGTTTCTCGTTTTTATTTCTGATTAGAAGATAAGACACGAGCAACAGTTGTCAAGTGGGCTGTAGTCAAATGGGAAACATAAGTGCTTTCATTGTACAGTCAAGTTTAAAACCCATCAAGAGATGAAGTGGGCTGTAGTCAAATGGGAAACATAAGTGCTCCATTGTACAGTCAAGTTTAAAACCCATCAAGAGATGAAGTAGTGATCGTGCAATGGTCAATTTTTAACATAGTTAAGTTTGTGAGTATGTAAGTTTTCACAGTTAGTTATTGCTTGTATTTTCTGGATAAAAGCTGTGTAAGTAGTTTCGAAATGTTCAAACTTAACTCGCAAATACAAGCAACTAGTTTTGAAACTACTTCCACAGTTTTTATCCAGAAAATACAAGCAAAGAGTTAAGTTTCCTCTGAAATCAACTAAAGGGGTTTATCTATAAAAATAGTAATTTTTAAAAACAAAATAACTCGAGTAACACTCTAAATGCAATGGTCAATTTTTCGAGGTTAAGTACCCTCTCAATAACTGAAGGGGTTTATCTATAATAATAGTAATCAAAAAAGGAACCTAAGTAACACTAGGTTTTCATCAGAAAATTATACACGAGTCAACACTACCCACCATCCATTTAAACAACAACGACGAGTGAACATTTAGTATGTGATTTCTGGTGATATATCCAGTGAAGGAAGCTTTAAGCCCCCTCAAGTCTCTCATGCAATGCCATGGAAGATAAATTCCCATCTCGTGCAGTTCAAGGCTCAAGTGTCTAGTTTCTCTCTTCCTTGAGGGCTTTCTTGACTTCTCAATGGGACAGATTTTTATAAGAAACAAATGCTAAACTACACTAGTCACCATCACTTTGGCGATGAATAAACATAATATTTGGTGTGATTCATCTATAAATATACCGTGAATCAAGGTATTCAACTCCCTTGATTGTTCTATGCAAAGCTGCAACATTGCAACAATCTCCTCTAAAGGCCATATATTGCAAGTTGAACTTCCCCTACAGGCAAAAAGTTGTATATTGTTAAGAATCTATGTAGAACTAGTTCAGCAACTTATTTAGTATTCCCCTTGTATACTGCCAAATGTCACAAGTTATGCAAGAGTATTACTAGCTATACACTGGATATATATCTCAGCATTTGGCATGGAAAGCTACAACAAAAAATACCTCAGCTGAATTCCTCAAGCCTCAAAGAGGGAGCATGGATGAACTGAATAATTAAATATGATAGGAACAAAGACAAGATATTAAAGAATTACAATGATTTTCAGGACCATGTATGGACGCTATAGAGCTCCCAGTAGGGAAGGCTTCCTTGGAGGACTTCTGTACTTCAGAATATACATGATAAGCACAAACACTATAAATTCATCTGATATCAAGGAAGAAGAGACAGAAGACTAACAGCATTGCATCCCCCGGAAGCTTATTTCTTATGATTCAATTCAGCAAAAGAATAAGATAACTGCTGCAGCTTCCAGACCACCTTCCACGATGGCAGTGAAAGGCGTGATTATACTCCTGAACAAGTGAATACAATGAATGGGGCTTACGGAGTTCTAGAAAGGAGCAGTGGTGTCTGTACAGATCTAATTGTTGATACAGGCCACAAATTTATTGTTAGGTGAGAAAAGAATGATGCATAGAATAATCTTAAGAGACTCTAAAGCAAGACTTTTCGAGTCAACGGCAGAATGCTGTAAGAAATTGGTCACTATACAAAATGCAAAAGGGTACTAAAATGGGCCCAAGTGTAAGAAAACCATGATTATAATTTTCCCTTCAACAATTTCCTTGATACTTGCTTATTTCCACAGATGCAACCTGGTAAGGGATTAGCATAAAAGTATTCCTCTGTTTTTGGAAATTCCCCAGGTTCTCGGTGGTACGGAGCACCTGTCCTATTAGAATGAATTTCCCTCACATCATGCTCAAAGGTATTCCAAGAGATCTTTTCTGATTCATACTCATCAATCAACCTGACCAAAGTTTGTCTGCATCAAATATCATAACATTAAAAGAGTTAATGATGCATAAATGCATATTATTTAGCATTAAAGCTAAAGAACTAACTTTTAAACTTAAACCGTTCCTAATATACCTGTCAGGACTGATTGTCTTCCTAAATCCTTGAAACCGCCTGTGGCCTTGGACAGCTTTGGCCATGTTGCCATCATATGTGTATACAAATACATCGCTTTCCAAAGCCATTATATAATCCAATCCTGCCAATCTATTTTGGAACTGTTTCATTGAGGCAAGTTCCTCCTCAGTCGCTAGAGTTGCATGTGAGTATACATTGGGAAAATGTCTCCTCAGGGATTCTAAACTGCCATTGCCAAAAAGTTCCCCCGCTACTATATACAGTTTAGTTGAAGCTGGATAGCCCAGTACCTTTAGAAAAAGGCCCGTCTCATGAGGAGTAAGTGGACAACCTCCCTGCCTACGTCTTTCTTCCCCATCTATCTCTTTTTCCTTCCAATGTGGAACGTCATATCGCATTTTTCTGAGCTCTTCTCCTTCCTCCAGTGCAAGCCCATGCGTGCATCCTGTAAATGCAAGCATATCTTGCTCATACCTAAACACAGCAAGAAAAGCATACATCAAGTTCATCAATCCCTAGTTCTAGAGCAATAACCAATGTGCCTCCTATTCACATTTGTTGAAACTACCAATTTTAAATATGAGATACCTGAGATGGAGTGCAATGAAGGGTGACCCTCCTTGAATTCTGGTGAGAAGAGTTTGTGCAAGTTTCTCAATGGGGTCAGCAAACTTTAGAGCTTGATAGTTGGCACGACAACGAACCTTCTGAATTGAATTAGGAAGGTCATTATTTGCAAGACGAGAATCCGCATGAGTGAAATATAGCACATTGTGCTTTTTTAGCAAAGGAAGCATCTCATGCTTGTAGAAAGATGTCTGTACATCAAACAGTGTACAATACTGTGTTAGCCGAAATACAACCGTAATTTGAACAAAAAATTAGTGTATGGAAAAGGTTTCTCCCAAAACTTATCAAAAACTATGGACCAGAATAATGTTAGTGTCTAACACACCTTTGACCAAGACACTGGGGCCTTCTCCAATGGTTTAACATTTTTATGAGATTGCGGTAAAGACTCAACAATGCGCACATCCTCCTTTAGAACATCAATAAAGCGATGGAGATTGAAAATGTCTTTGAATTCACTGGATCATCACATTAATTTAAAACAGACATTAATTTAAAACAGATGTGAGATCTGACATTTTTTGTATTGTTGAAAAAGCATCATATATACTAAACAATAGAAAAAGTAGGGAGATTTTATATTCTAAGGAACTAAATCACCCAATTCATGTCGCTTTGCATAGAGATTGTATTCACCTCGGATCAGCCCAAAATGAACTGTTGTCCAAAGTTGGTATAACAAGTACTGCATTCATAATCTTTGCAATGGCGACCATATCACAAATCTGCAGGATAGAATTTTTTTATAAATAAACAAGACAACATGCTCAAACCAACAGTTATAAAGCAAATTACAAGTATAGATTTTTGTGCACTTACTCCTGTCCGCATCTGATTCAATCCTCCATTGGCCTTGAAAAGAATATAACCATTATGTTGCTCACCTGGTTCTGCAAATTAGAAACTTTATTAAAGAAGTTGCAGTGAACTGCTTCACTGAAAAGTAGGAACTGCAAAAGGGTGAGTCTTTGTAGACAAAAAACAATAGCATACCCTTGTGATGCCGTGGACGATTAATGCATTGGACAAACTCTTTACTATCAGGCTTCGACCACAGCTTGTCTGTCAAGTGATAATCCTGGTTTGGAACAATTAGACATTTCAGAAAACATACTATATGACAGCCGATTCCTCAAAAGACAAGAAAACTGCAATTACAATTGCATATTCCAAATTTGAACAGCTAATTTTTCTTTTCCAATTTCTTCAATTCACTATGCCTACTGAACCATCCACCTCTAATATATTAGATGATCCACCAATGTCTGTATGAAGTTGAGTCTCCTCTGTCAAGACTCGATTCAGCCCTGAGCCTCCAACTGTCTTCAGGGACAAATATTGTGGAATGACCTGTAAAATATGATAACGCAGCCGAGCAACCCGATTTTAGATTTTATCCTGTGAAAATTCTTAAAAATTGAATAAATGTACTCTATATATTAAACAAATTAAGAAAGTCTACATTTGCTGCCGACAATCTTAGATATAAATGAAGGGCTAGAAAAGTTGTATTAGGTATCCATGCCACAAAACTTTGTGCTTTAGCAGAAGTATAAGTTGAATTTTAAACTGTTTTAGTACTAAACAGATACTAAGATACTTAAAATGTTCAAACAGTAGTATTCACTTGTTAGAACTTGGGAGTTACAGAAGACTTGAGAAAATGATTTTGGTCAAGAGATCAGATGCACCAATGGCAAGCAGAGGATTAAAATGCCTTGTGGACACAATATACACTTACTATCGAACCAAACAAGCACGACTGCTGCTTTTTGGGCACAGACTACTGCTGAGTACAGTACTCCTTCTGTTGCCCCTCTACATTGGAAAGGGGTCCTCTTGGGCAATAAAGGGATGATCTCACGGGCAGGAAGGGGTGAGTGGGATGTGATCAGACTGACAGGCATTTCCTTCTTAAAAAAAGGACAGGGTTGAACAACCTTTCTTGAGACAATTGATCCGGTCCATCTAGGATAACTGATGGGTTTCATCAAAGTTGGCTACGCAACTCTCCATCAAAATGGATATTTTAGGAAAGAAGTATGTTAACTTGAAGTTGGAGCCAACGCAGACATGCTTGCTCTAATCGCTTATGTAGAAAGGGGCCTCTGTGTGTGTGATCTTGTGGCTTAATGATGTACATTCTTGATGAGCTATTGTTTAGTAATTAAAATTCGGATGTATTCAAAACACAGACGATGCCTCCAAAGTAGAGAGCCATTATCATTATATTATTTTGAGATATTTGTTAAAGTGAGTTTTTGTCTGCAGATAGCTAGTCACTCTGTGCACCATCAGCAGCATCACTGGTTATAATTGCAATTTATTGAAAACCAGCCAAATTGAACTTTGAAGCCGTACCCAATTGAGGAATCAGAAACTCATCACATAGATCAATAGGAATGGTGTTCCCATAAAAACAAAAACCAGGGCCTTTAGGCCATTACTCGCCTCAAGGATATGTGCAAACAGCGATGCAATCAAGATTCAAAACCCCTACTTACATTTGTTCCGTTTAAGATATAAACAAACACAAACATTAAAAAAAAAATGAAAATTTGACGAGTTGCCAATGGGGGTCATGGTTCAGTGGTAAAGACAGTAGCATATCAGGCCTCAGTGGCGACCGACCTATTCGAGCCAGTTGTAATGCTTCTCTTTGAGTAAATGATATTAAAGAAAAAAAGAACCGAGGAATAAGAGGAAAACGATACCTGTTGAGGTCTGGGACCAAGCAATCCAACAGAACCAATCTTGACCAATAACATCACAACCATCAACAGGACAAAAACACACAAAAAATACTGCCTTAGACTCTTCCTGGAACCAAGTTTGATAATACCCCTGACCAGGTTCCCAAAGAAGAAATTCCACATGATAAAATACAATGCAATCTGAGCGAATCCGTGCCTCCTGCAATGTGCCTCTTCAACAAGACGGCTATCATAGTCATCTGCCCCCGACCTGAAATAGTTTAAGGCCTTAAGTGAATCTGAATCCGCCGAATGTTTTAGAGAATTAGGACGCCTCTGTCCGTGACTCAGCCGAGGGCTTCCCAGCAGAACTTGGGCAATGTCCCTCCCAGATTCCGCTGTGAGACTCGAATCCCCGCGGCATGCAGCGGCCCATCTGTTACCCATTTCTGCCCAGCCAATCAAAAACTTGAGACCCACAAACCGCATTTTCATCAATGCCTTGGATTCTTCTAACTTCGAATCCCTAAACACGGAATGAAATAATCATTCCCCGTGTGTCTCAAAAAGCTATGAATGCAGGCAACATGGAAAGTTTCCTGCTTTTGCGATTTTTTCCCAAAGACTCCAAAGACCATCAAGCTCTACTTAAATCTTATAACAGATCTGTACATGGTAATCACAGAGAATCTAAAGAAGAGCGATCTATGTCTAATTCCATGCATCCCACATCGGCATTTTATCAAACGCTTGGGATCCATGGTACTATTTGGGGTTCCTATGAGTCTCGTGGTGTGCTGGATTTAGCACAGATGGAACAAAATTTATGTTAGATTTATCGACGGTACCCTGTCGTTTTATGAAACGAACTAGAAACATGGGAGAAATGGGGAGAATTTTGGTGGGAAGGTGATCATATTCATTGAGGAGTGAATGTGTGCTGGAGGTACAGATACCTCCCTCCTGTACGAACACCATAAGAGCAGTGAAGCTTCGTTCGTTTTTATTTGGTTTAATTGATCAAGTTTAATGTTGGCCATGGATCCAATCATTTTTATAATATGGTCGGTTATAAAGGTATCGACTGTCCTCGAATCAAACTCAAAAATATGTGTTTTTTTACTATGCGCCATCACAATACTTCCCACAAACTTGACAGTGACCCTCTCTGTAATACTACTACTTAGTCAATCGTTAAAAAATAGTACATCAAAACTTGGAATAAGGATATATAATATTGTATTTTATTATTATTAAATGGTTTTTTTTCATTTTTAATTTTAATCAGGATTTTATTATTTTCTATTTACATATTCATTCATTGATATAGAATCAAATGTCCAATCAAATGTGGAAAAAGTTTTTTAACTTAAAATACAATTTAATATTTAATATGTGAAAATTATTAAAATTTAAGTACTCCAAATAAATACTAAATATAAAAAAACAAAAACATAAAAATGTTATAAAGAAAAAGGATTTTATTACTCTTTGATCTAGAAACAAATGTCCATTCAAATGTGGAAAAAGTTTTTTAACTTTAAATGGAAAAAGTTTTTTAACTTTAAATACAATTTAATATGTAAAAATTACGAGCAAAATTAAAATATAATTGAAAAAAGGTAAAAACTTAGAATAGTTAAACTAATGTTAAAGTAAAAATTTCCGTGATTTTATGAAAAAATATAAATAATATATTGTAAAAAACACATATAAAATTAAAAAAAATATCTTACAAAGTTATCTATATTTTTTTATTTTTTATTTAAATAATGAAATAGTAAAAAAAAAATTAAACTTAGAATAGTTAAACTAATGTTAAAGAAAAAAAATTCGTGATTTCATAAAAAAATATAAATAATATATTGTAAAAAACACATGTAAAATTTAAAAAAATATCTCACAAAGTTATCTATATTTTATTTTATTTTTATTTAAATAATGAAATAGTAAAACAAAAAAAATTATAAAAAAATAATATAAGAATTGAGTGTGTATGTTTTCACATTTAGTCATAATTGTTTTAAAACTTTTTAGAGATACAACCTCCATAATTTTGGGTGGACACTCCACCCATCATAAAGGATATATAAGTTCAATAATAAGAAAGTGTATAAGAGGTTCAATAATAATAAGAATGAAACACTAGTTGAGAGAAAAAGAGAATGTTGTGAAAGAATAATAAAGTACTAAAAACTAAAATAAGGGATTTAATAGTTAAGTAAGAAATATTAAAACGATGGAAAAAAAAGTAAGAAATATTAAAAATGATATGTAATAAAAAGATCTTTTAAGAAATAGTAAAACAAAAAAATTTATAAAAAAATAATATAAGAGTTGAGTGTGTATGTTTTCACATTTAGTCATAATTGTGGTAAAACTTTTTGGAAATATATTGTGTTAAACAATTTTGAAACTTCCAAAGTTTTGAGTGGACACTCCACCCATCATAAGGATATCAGAAGTTCAATAATAAGAAAGTGTATAGAAGTTCAATAATAAGAATGAAACAGCCGTTGAGAGAAAAAAAAGAATGTTGTGAAAAAATAATGAAGTAAGAAAAACTAAAATAAGGGATCTAATAGTTAAGTAAGAAATATTAAACCCAGGAAAAAAAAGTAAGAAATATTAAAAATGATATGTAATAAAAAGATCTTTTAAGAAATGTGTTAAAAAAGAAATAGATAAAAATAATAAATTATTATTATTAGAGAAAAATGTAAAATAAACAATAAGTAACTAGTACCAATAATAAGAAAGAAAGGGGAAGAATAGGGTAAGGGTAAGACCGAGATGGAAAAGTCATAAATTTAGGAATAAATTTGAAATTAAACAAAGAATTTTATTTTGAAAGAATAGGTCTAATGATCGAGGCAATGTATGATGGGCTTCCATGATTGGTTGAGTTTGTAGCCATCTTCACCATTGAAATTATTGGGGTGTTTTTCAATTTCCAGTGCTTCTAGAATGATACTAGAGGAATAGTGGAGAGAGGGGGCAAGAATTTTGGTTTGGTCATAGAAAATTAGGTGATTGATTTAAAGGAGTGTTCCACAATAGTTGACTTAGTGATCTGATTATGGGTTGTGTCATCTATATGCTCTTTGAGACGGGCTTTAAAAGATCGACCGGTTTGGCTTGTGTATGACTTGCCACAGGAGCACGAAATTTGGTAGACTCCTAGGCCAAGCATCGGGTTAGATTTGTCCTTAGCTATTTTGAATAATTGCTTAAGGGTTTTGCAGGGTTTGGAAAAGGTTTTGATATTTTTTTTGGCTAGAATTTTTTAAATGTGATCATTGGTGCCCTGAATGTAAGTTAGAGAAATGTGAGCTAGGGGCGAGGAAGAGGTAGGAGGATTTTTTGACTTAGAGTGGCAAGTTGAACAAAAGGCTTTGTTGATTTTGGAGATAGAGTAACCATTGGCCTTAAGGGCCTGAGTCGGGTGGGATTTTTCCTTCTCGAGGAATTGAGGAGTTGAGATTCGAATGGCACGAGTGACCAAAGTCTTTAAAACAACTGATTTTTGGGTTGGATGATGGTGAGAGTGGGCATGGAGGTATTGATTAGTGTACATCTTTTTTCGATAAACCTAATGGGTAAGGGAACCATCAGGAAGTTGGGGGATGAGAACATCTAAAAGGGGAAGAAAAATATCATTTTGTGTTTCCATAGTGAATTGAATATCAGGGGAGATGTTATTAAGATGGTCAAAGAAAGATATCGGGGGGATGGCCATGAGGCCAAATGACGAAGGTATCATTTACAAATCAAAACCAACCTTTGGGTTTAAGATGAACATTATTTAGGGTTAAGGTCGCGAAATGTTCCATGAAAATATTAGCTACCACGGAGATAAGGAAGAACCCATGGTTGTACCTTCAGCTTGTTCATAGAAAGCCCCTTTAATGGTAAAGAAAATAAAAATAAAACCAATTTTCATAAGATTGAGGATCTCAAGGTCAAGTTTGAAGATAAGGTTCACAACTTCATAACAAGAATTTAAGTAATATAAAAGTTTTCAATAAAATGAACAAACTTACTTTTTATCACCCAAACACCATGTATGATAGTTCTATTAATTCATAATTAACAACTAAATTATAATAAGATTTACTATCTTAAAAAAATATATTAAAACATTTTCATCTCATCATTCAAAAATATATTGATAAAATAAAATTTTATTTTATATTTATTTTTTAATATTTTATAAAAATAAATAAATAATATATTATAAGGAATAGATATAAAATTTGAAAAAAAATATATTGTACTTGAAA
>JZKD02S0485642.1:0-17111 GCA_000966675.3 Picea glauca | reverse complement strand
TCATTCATGAGTTCTGTTGGATGCCTGCATTTTCCAAGTAGTCTGCCACTGAGTTGGCACTTCAACAAATCTGGGTTGGAATTAGCACCTGGAACTGTTGTATCAAGCTTGCAACTTGCGTCCATCCATATGAAAATATCCAATTTGTGGAGATTTTTCTTGGGTTTCCCCCTTCTCTCAGGGGATTTAAAGTTGTTATGATTAGGAGAGATTCTCCTTCCACCCACAGAGTCAATATACCCTAGTGTTTGGCCATGTCTAGACCTCTGATGAGTCCTTCTAGATCTACACCATTGTTAGAATTATACCCCATATTGTTGGAAAACATAGCCATGATTCTCCCCTATGAGTCTCTCAACAGGCCCCTTGCACCATATTTCCCAGGGTTGTCCTTGGAGGCACCATTGAAATTAAATTTGGTTGTTCCTTTTTCCAATGGTTGCCGAACTTGGCACATTGGTTCTATTTTTCGAGGGGGAGTTTTGGGAGCTTGTTGGAAGGCCAGGTCAAAATTCCATCACCTGAAGATGTCTTCTTCCCCCATAGGAACAAATATGTCTTCCACTGACCAGGTACTCACAACAATGGATTCTTGTATGTTCTCTTTAATTTTGTTCCACACCCCCTGAATAGGTATGGATTTTTTCTTAAAAATATTTCTATATCTTTCTTTCCACAGGTTCCACATCAAGATCCCTGGAAATATCTCCCAGGCCTTATTCAAGTTGGGATTTTGGAATGGCTCGACTAACCAGTGGGTAATTAGGTTTATTGGGTCATCTCTATCTATCCCGACTCTCCGAAACATTACTGCCCCATTATCCCAAATCCTTCGTGCTTCGTCGCAGGAGCATAAGAGATGGGGGAAGGTTTACTCCTTTGTTTTGCAAAGAATGTAGATGGAGGGGAATTCATACCCTTTCTTTCTTATTTTATCCCAAGTCAACACTTTTCTAGAGAGAATCAACCACATGAAGGTTTTTATTTTGGGCCATATCCCTGGTTTCCAAATGCCTTGCCAATCCTGTCTCATATCCTCTTCTGACAAGTTCACTACTTGTAAATGGGCATGTTTTACTTTGTACATTACCTTGCCTTTGTTTCCCCATCAGATTATATCTGGACCATTTCTTATTTTTATTTTTCTAAAGGAGATCTTGGATTTAATGTAATTTTAGATATCTGGGTCCAAATGGATAGGTCATTAGGCCGAATCTTTCTAAATTATTGCCAATTCCTCCACTGGGGAGCCCACACTCTACCAATACTGATGGACCTGGGTCCAACCTTTTTCCAACAAGGAGGTTCTCGCCCCTTCCATTCCTTCCTGATTTTATAGGGTTGGGAGTTTTTCCCAAGCATTGTCCTAGAAGAGGGAGGTCTTCCCATTATGAACTTCCCATAAAATATCTTGTTGGACTAGCTCTATGTTCTTCTAGGAATAATTCCAGATAAGATATCTTGGATGGAATCCATCCATGTAGATGAGGTACTGAGGATCTACCTCAGGGGAATTTTTTTTTTCCACACTTTGGCCTAGAAAGCCTCTGGGTTAGTAACCCATATCCACCATAATTTTGTTGCTAGAGCTCGACCTGCATGTAGGGGGTCCCTAATTCCAACCCCTCCGTGGGTTTTGTTTTACAAAGTTTGTCCCAAGATACTAAGTTCCATTTTTTCTCTTTTGTGTCCCCTCCCTAGAGAAAGGATCTCTGCAAAGTCCTGATATTTTTTAGGATACCTTTCAGAGATTCCAACACTAAGAATAAGTACTGGGGCATGGAGCTAAGGACTGATTTGATGAGCATAATTCTGTCAGGGAGAGTCAGGAATTTATGAGTCCAGTTAGTAATATGTGTTTCTAGTTCCAAAATCTCTTGCCAAGAAGTATTATAGACGACCTTGTCGAGAAACGGGGCTCCCAAATACTTGGAAGGGAGATTGGATTTTCATAAACCAAGAATCTTAGCTATGTGTCTCTAGACATGAAGAGAAGTGTTAAAGAAAAAAATTGAGACTTGGCAATGTTAATGACTGTACTTGAGGCTTCTTTTTAGAGTTCCAACACACATCTTATAGATCTGGCTTCTTTGAAAATGGGGATCCCCATGAGAAAGTTGTCGTTGATGAATTGGAGGTGGGTCACGGGGTCTAACTCTTTTTGCAGTCTTAGAACTTGAAGTTTGTTCTCCTCTACCTCCTTTTGGACGAGCCTTCCTAGGCCTTATGATAAGATGATGTAGATATACGGGGAGAGGTGGTCATGTTGACGAATACCCCTTGTCGGGTTGAAGGTTTTTGACAGAGAACCATTGATAAGAATTGAGAAGAAGGATGAGGAGACCGACCCAAGAATCCAGCGGACCCTGTCCTCTACAATGTCAAAGTCCTTAAGAATTTTCCTTAGAAAGTCCCAACTTATTCGATCATAAGCCTTAGACGTATCTAGTTTAATGAGCATGCCTTTTTTTATGGATTTCTTCATTGAGTGGACTATTTCGTGGGAAATTACAATCCCATCTAGGATTTGTCACCCTTCCAAAAAGATGCCCTGTTCCTTGGAGATGATAATTTTTTAATAAGGGTTTGATTCTATTGGCCACCGGCTTGGAGACAATTTTGTAGATAACATTACAGAGCATGATTGGTGTGAATATTTCTGCCGTATTCACCTCTTTTTCCTTTTGGATTAGGGAAAAGGTGGCATTGAAATATTTAAGCATGGAGCCTGATGTTTTTCATTTCTTCCACAACCTCACAAATGTATTTTCCGATGATTTTCCAAAACTTCTGGAAGAACTTAGAAGTGAATCCATCTTGGTCTGGGAACTTCCCTGTTTTCATCTCCATGACTATTCTTTCTACTTCCTTCAAGGAGGTCAGACCCATTAAAAATTAATTTTGGTCTAGAGAGATAAGTTTAGGGATGTGCCTATAAATCTCTTCGATCGCCTCCGTCCTGTCCTGATTTGGTTCTGTGAGGAGAATTTTGAAATGGTGGACCAATTCCTTTTCTATGTCTGTAGTAGAGTCAGTTCTTTCACCCGAGCTTTACAAAAGATTCAAAATCCTATTTTTATTTCTTCTTTGGAGTAGGGAGTTGTGGAAGAATTTCATATTTTGATCTCCTTAATTTAGCCATCGGATTATAGATTTTTGTTTCCAAAGGACTTCTTCCTAGAGTTCTCACTCGTCTAAATCCATTTTGACTTGAATTTCCTATTCATTTATCTCCTTGGATGAAATCCACGAGGATGTTAATCATTGGATTGTTTCCATTTATGATTCTAACCAATTCTTCTCTTTAAATATATTTCCAAACACTTCCTTATTCCATTTCTTGAGTTGTTTTTTGATATGCTTCAACCTTTGTTGGAATTGGTAACTTTTTGTGCCATAAAGGTTTGGCTTCTCTCCTCACTAGGATTCAATGTTTGGTATAAAATCTTTGTGATCCATCCAGACTTTTTACAAATAGAACGACTGAGGGTGAGGCACTAAGGTTTCCTCCCAAGTGAGACTGATCGGCTAGTGGTCCAAAACAAAGAAAGGGAGAACTTCCATTTCTATGTCTTGTTGAGCTCAGAAAAGGGATTTTGAGGTCAGAAATCTATCTAGCCCCACGACTATGCTTTTTTCTAGTCTTCTCTTGTTAGTCCAAGTGAAAGGGACATTGCTAGTTTGAATGTCTACAAGCCTATTATCAGTTATCCAATATTAGAAGGAGTCACTCTCTCCCTCTTGGCATATTGCACCATTCAAGGAGTTCCCCAGGTGGTTTAGGGCTTCCAGAAACTGCCTCTTGAGAGGCAAGAGATGATGGCCATAGGCATTTGATATGAAGCCATGGGATTGAGATCCTAATCCCTTGAAGCTCATAGTGAGGATTCTTAGGGAGAGAATGAAAAAAGGTCCAATTTCAATTTCATGGGGTCCCAGAGGATTTCCAATCCTCCCGAAGCCATTTAAATAACATACCTTAGAACACATCATCACAAGACTTGATCCTCCCTTGAAATTTCACCCTCATCCACTTCATATTCCCTCTAAAATTTGCCTCAGATCTCCTTGGTTACCTCAGATAAAAACAACTTGAGTTAATGTCACAAATGAACTCCTAGGTGCCTTATTTATACTAGATATGGCACCCTAGTTTTAGGGTCGACTTGTAAATTGTTGTTTGTAAAAACTTTTCTTATTTTAATTAATTTGGGGCCGACTTGTCATTTCTTGTTACAATTGTTTAGGGATTCTTAACCATACTTCATGGCTTCAATATTCAAGAGGGAATATCTCCTCAATTGTGAGGAACCACATGACGTACCACCTACCATTGGAAATGGTATGATGCAGACTATCCCATCTATGAGTGTGTTACTTTCATTTACACTATGATTCATATCATTATTCCTCAAACAACTTCAGGTTTCATAACCACACCTCTAGGGCTTCTTGTAGACTTCTTAAAATGCACCCATCACATCTATTGACATCAATGAAAACTACTTATGTTGACATCAATGACAACCATATATACAACAACATCAACGACAAACAACTATCCAACAAAAACCTCTATGAGGCATCTAGGACAGATCTATGGGTGAAAACCTCTAATGGAGGTAGTCTCAGATATGAGGAATAAAACAAGTAATTTTTTATTTTTTTTAAATACCAATGCTTTGTTTTGTAGGTACCCAACACTTAATTTGTTGCATTCATATGCACAAGAATGAAATCAATAGTTAGTGACAACTCAATAAGAACAATAATCATTTTCAATTTTCTTTCATCATCCATACATAACACTTTCCATAATCTCCATTCAATTATATTTGTTTTTCATTTTCATCATTCATCAACATCACTTTCCATATTCAATATTTTACATTCTACCCTTTATTTCAATAAAAGAAACCTACAAGGTTATCCTACAGATTTCTATAGGATCATCCTAAAGGATTCTACAGTATGAACCTACAGGGATAATAATGGAAAACATTCAAGGGTCAATATAACATCAACAACAAAACAACCTTATCCAACCATTTCTACATCAGAGGTAACCATCGAGACATCAAAAACCTAATTTTATAGGATACTCTGTATCCTATAGAAAATTTTAAGCATAAAAAACTACATTTCTACAAGATGCTCTGTATCTTGTAGAATGCTTGGAATCCTTGATATCTGAGATATTTCTATAAAATAAATGTGAAACACTCATGTCAATAGTAATATCAAGCAAGGGATATGAACATCATCAAAACATGAATAACCCATTAAATGATGACCATCAATACTAAGTTCAATGACTCTAGCCACCTGCAAAACAAAAATATCAAATACATGCAAAGGTAATCAAGGTAACAAAATTATCTCTCCTCTCGACATTCATTTAATACTCATACAATTTTATCCATGCTTATTTCATGTGGTATTTTTTTTTACAAAATCTAATATGGTGATGAAAATGAGGATGCTCATCTCTTGTTAGTTGGGGGGTGGCCATAATTCATGCTAAGATTCAATTGGCATGTGGAGTTAAGTAATCTAAGCGAAGGATCATTGTGACAAGACATTAGTCTAATCCTGAATTTGGGCATAAATTAGAGTAAAAAGGGGGTTTTGAAGCACCATTTTGAATTGTGAATAAAAAGGTGTGAAGTTCAAGATTTGCTAAGAAAGGAAACAAAGTCACATGTGAGGAGAGAAGCAAATCACTCAACCAAGGAATCATAAGACGCTTCAGAAATAGAATCACTATAGGTATCCATGAAACCCTCATAGCCAAAAGAAATAGCTCTACAGTTGTACAAAAATATTCTCATCGTTTACTTCAAATTCTATGGTTCGCAAAACTCATGGTCGAATTCACTACTACTAAGGGTTTGTATGAGATTTGGATAAAAATCACATTCTGTAGAAACCCAACTCACATAGTTCCTATAGAAATTTGTTTTCATAGTTTCTAAAAGAACGATTGTAGAGGGACTATACTGACCTATAGTTGTTAAATAAACATTCATTTCTTTATCTTTTCTTCCAAGAATGTTTTTTCTGAAATTTTTCTAGCCGACATGTTTTCCTAAAAATAAACCCGAGTTTCCATAATTTCTAAACAAGTACCTCTCAAGGAACCTAGTAACCAGTCTTTCTCTCTCCCATTTTTATCCCTTCAAAGACTCAAGGCATCATTATTGAGAATTTAACCCATCAACATCAACCATAGGAGATGGATTCAAAAGGAGAGAGCCAATAGAACCTTCTAGGGTTTATGACAATCCTGAGATAGTAGAATTTTTCCAGAAATGTAATTGGCTGGGATACTTTGAAAGACTAATAGGATATGATGATGAGGTATCCATAGAGTTTTCTTAGAATTTCCAAAATATACCAGAACAAGAATATGTGACCACAATAAGGGGACTAGTAATGAGAATCAATGAAGCCTCCATCAACAAGGTATCTGGTCTGCCCTTGGGATAAATGAGAGAGGCAAGAAGCCATTAATGCTAACAAGGAATTTTTCCTCCCAAATGAAAAACCTAATGAGGAAAAAAATGGCATTAAAAGAGAAATCCTCCCTCATCCATGTCCATAAGTGGCCTATCATATCATCAAATACATCACATGTGAGGGAAGGATGAATGTGGTATATGCTTACCACTTTAGACTATTACATTGTCTTAGAAATCTTCCAAATAAATAAGTACACCAGAACTGGAGCATCCCTTACTTCCTCCTCCAATCATTAATGGAAATGAACCTAAAGGTGCAAAAAGGAAAACATGATTTTTTTAGCACATCACGGGCTCATAAAATTGATAGATTCATATTCCCTTGAGAAATTAAAGAATAGAATTTTGTGGGAATATTTCATAAATATGGATCTGAAATAATTTGAAGAGGTACAAACAACAATGGGTGAGGAGGAGAGGAAAAAGTGGGAAGAACCTAAGAGAATCACCAAGCCCAAAATATCAAAACATCAAAAGAAGGATAAAAAGCATAATATAGATGAAAAAGACAAGGACATGGTTGATGATTTAACTTCTCTAGGGACCCCACTACCAATCCCTTAAAAATAACTAGTGTAGAATGAGTGCATCTTAGGAGAAGAAGATCCAATAGAATCAAGAAGAGTCAAAAGAAGAAAATCCCAGTACCATCTACTCCACTCATTATTACATCCCAAGTGGAAGAGGCCAAGGACTCTCCTAATCCAGAACTACCAAAAGAAACAAATGGGAATGGAACTCATGATGAGACATTGGTGAAAGAATAAAAACTACTTGAAGGGACCTCTAAGAAAAAGACCCATGTAGAGGAGCTTATCTTTGCAACCTTATTGGAGTTAGAGAAGGCCAAGGTTGATGTCATAAAATGGAAAATAGTGGTAGAAGACAACAAAGGAAAACCAAAAGAAGATGCTTCTCAAAAGTTGGATAAGAAACTCCAACTCATGCAAGAAATATTTTAGATCATGGCAATGCAAAAAGTGGAATATAGCTATAAGTTGATGGAAAACTAGAATCTGCAGCAAAAACTAAACAAGACAAAAAGAGAGTTGCATGATAAGAATGAACAGGTGGAAATTATGGAAGTTGCAGTCAAGACAATAGTTAAAGTGTATATAGAAATGATGGAATGAAAACCACTAGCTAGGACATACAATTTTTTCCTAAAATAACAGTTGCATCAGATTGCACACTTGAATAAATTGGTGAAATTCAACCTTGATACCCCCAATGATTTCTTGGATGCATATCAGAGTTGTAAAATGGAGGAAAGAGCTAGACTGTTTGAGTTCTACCTACATAACCTCATATTATCACACCCCTACAATTTGGATCCCAATACATATGTTGGGGATGTCCAATTGATGGCCTTTGCATCATGGCTAAGGAATGAGGAAATGAGGGTAGAGGAATTCAAGAAGTATAAGGAAGAAGAACACCAAACACCTATGTGGATTAGAGCTAAGGTATCCATACCTAGGTATGTCATAACCAACCATCACCACCTCTCTTTGGATACATGAGTGTACCCATGATGGAAAACCAAGCAAAGGGAAGCAATAAGCCATCTAGAAGACTCATTAATATTATTGGGAGAAGAAGCAGTAGAATCTTGCCACAAGAGGTGGCACTCCTTTCCTCATGGATTGAAAATCAGAGAGAGACACTCTCCAAATACCCTTCATCTTTCCCTCCTAAGGACACCTTGGTACAAATATGCTTTAAGGAAAATGAAGACTAAATGGATTGGGTTAAGGATGAACCCTCCACTCATTCTGCCTATAGAACATATGGTCGATGTCAACCTAGGAGGGGAAGAAGAAGAGTGGGCTAGAATTGTGAAGGATAAAGGATACCATGAGCAGTAACCTATCACTAGGTATATGGCCTAGGATATGAGGAACGAGTTCAATGATCATCAACAAGTCAACGAGTAGTAATAGGGTAATGAGAAGTAACATGGTGTTGAACAACATCAGGGTGTTGAACAACAACAAAGTGTTGAACAACAACATCTTAGTGAACAACAACATGGTATAGGGCAACAACAATAGTAAGAGAATATGAACAAATTTTGTTTGCACAAAGGGTGTGCAAGGTTTCAATTCAGGGGTGATGATGAGCCCAATTATTTCCTATTCCAAAGGCTCATCTTTGGCACATTTTCCACCATAATATGACTTAATATTTGTTTTTTACCATATTTAATAATAATTCATGGATAGTTTTTGTATGTTTCTTAGTAAATGTATTTTGAGGTGGATTTTTGTGTATAGTGTGCATTTTTACTCTAATTTTTATGGAAAAATATGTGTATAGCTCAAAGCATATCAAACCTCATGATTCAAGGGCACCAACCTCCTAAAAAAAAGGGATCTTGTCTCCCTCAAGGCATTGCCATCCAAATATCAAGGAACATTGTCCCCACCTACCTCCAGAATGATCCTTGTGCATTAATGACCACTCTTGACTAGAAACGATTGGAGACACAGATGTAATGGGATAAGATCCATAATTTACTCACTTTTTCCTCGATTTAGGAAGGGAGGTCGAATTCTCAAGATATATATTACCTCTAATCTAGGAGAGAAGGGGGAGATAGAAAGTTTTAGAAGCATTGTATTGAGACTTTCTGAAGACTTTTGTTGAATATTAAGATCCTTTTTTCTCTTGATGTACTATTGATGTTAATTAAATAAACATGGTTTTTCCTTTAGTTAATTAGATTTTTCTCAAGGCTCCCTGTGCTTCTTGGGTAGGGCCCACTCAAGAGGGCTCAAGGACCCTGTTGTAATTTATATAGTTTTCATGCATGTTAATTAATGATTAGATATTATTTCATTCTCTTTTGAAGTTTAATATAGTTTTGCATGATCAATTCCATTTTCTATTAATCTTATCACTAACTGGTTAGTTACAGTAGGCATCCTTTAGAAATGTTCAATAACCTTTTGGAGAACTCTTAGGTGTCTCCCAAGGATAATAACCTCAGATCCATTTGATTTTAATATAGTCTAGTTATGCTCATGCTTATAAATACTTACACTAGCTTTGTAGGCCTAATTGTTTCTTCCTATAGGAGTTTCCTATAGAAACTACACAGTTCCTATAGAAATTGAACAGTTCTTATAGAAATTGCACAGTTCCGGTAGAAATTGTACAGTTCTAGTAGAAAATTTATGTAGGACAGTTTTAGCTTCAAATTTAGTTTTATCTTAATATTCTTTTCAAGAAAACATCAGTAAACAATAAAAATACACATGGTTTCCATTGATCAAAGGATTAGACATAAAGCAGTTTGTTTTATTCATGCATTAGGTCAACATCTCTTTAACTACAGTTTTGTCATGCACTAGAATACATCCATCTTCTACTTTGATCTTCATAGTTTAACATGATTTATTTCTTTTCGTTAGATTATATTTGATTTCTACAATCTAGAAATAACTGTACTGTTAGATTTGTTTTCTCTCCTTCAAGCAAGTAGCTTAGGATTTCTTTCTTCTAGTTAATTGTTTTCACCATTTTGTGCATTTCAACCCTTAATCAGTCTTGAACTTTACTAACGACAAGTGCATACTGAATACACATTGTATAGAACCTATTAAGTTTGTATGAACATTGGGTTGACAAATTAAAGTATGATCCATGTATACAATAGTTCCTTCTATTCCTAGAGCCATCGATCACGATCATGAATATGGTGAAGGAGGTGATAGACCCCCCACATGTTTCAATTGCAGTGAGATCATTCATGTTGCACAAATTTTCACTAAGTCATGCATGCTCTGTGCATATTGTTATAATCCTGAACACGTAACCAAATATTGTCATGAATTACTAAAGAAGTGGGAGGACAAGAAGACTAATTGTAACATGGTGTATGTCTAGCCGTGCAAAAAAAAAGAATAAGAACAAAGAAGAATATGTATGGGTAGTGAGTCATGGAGGGGAAAAGACTGAAGTAGAATTTGAGCATGGTGAATTCTTAGGTCGACAAGCAGATGGAAATATCAGGAAGGCACCCCATCCCCCTCCTAAGTTTGTTGTTGTTCAACAAAAATAGTATATTCATGAGGTGTATAGGGCCCTTGAATAAGAAAGAGCGTGTAAGGAGCTGCAATGCATGACTCAAAGGTCTCTTGAAAAGGAATGGATATTAGAGGAAGTGAAAAGGAAATGAATAGGTCACTAGAGGATTCATGGATCTGCGAAGAAGTGCAATGGGTGACACAAAGTTTGTTGGAAGAAGATCATGTGTGTGAATGACTACAACACGTGATGCAAATATATTTTTATGAGGCTCACATACGTGAGGAAATTCAGTGCACAACCCAAATATCAATAGAAGAATCACTTATATAGACTATGTTGTGACGTGCTAAGAAAAAACCTATGAAGAATAGCGCTAGGAAGAGTTTAAATACAAAGCGTGCGCAAAAGCCTTATGTGACTTAGGTTGTATGGCATAAGTTGAGGAGAAATTCAATACCTTCTTGCACTATTGTTTGCACTTGATTAAGGATCTAGAAGTTGCAAGTAAGTTTACCTAGATGTTAACAACTTGCATGAAATAACAAGGAGAAGATCCCACCATATCAGCTTCGCTGCCGGAAAGGGATGTATACCAGGTTAGCAAGAAAAAATGCACTAGTGGAGAGTTTAAGATGATAACAAAGCTTGGTGGGTATGACATGGATGGATTCATGTTGGATTTGGGATCTGACGTGAACATTTTTCCAAAAATGTCATGGGAAATGATAGGTAAACCCAAGTTTTTCTAGTCTCCCATTCAACTCCGATTGGCCAATCTATAAGATATATCCCATTAGTCGGCTCGAGAAAGTCAAAGTAAACATAGAAGGAGTGAAAATGAAGGACAATTTTGAAGTCATTGATATCATGGATGAGTCTGATCCCTATCCTACAATACGGGGAATTGATTGGGCCTTTGATAATAATTTGATGTTAAACTTGAAGAAGAGGAAGATGTTCTTTGAAACTGACACCATGCACATGTTCATGCCACTATACCCATATGAGGGTGACTACTACAATGATCTTGTAGATAAGGGTGCGTAGAGCTCGAGAGTTGAAAATATTTACAAGGTCACAAGGTGCAGGGAGGACTACGTCAACCTCACCACAGATGGAGAATTAAGCTGGAGGAGTGTCAAATATTATGAAATGGATTTTGATGATGCCCTATAAAGATGGAAGAATAATATCTATGAGCTATCAACAAGGATATGTCCACATATATCAGAAAAAGAGCACCAGGAATACTTTGGATCCTATTGGTATGATGGGTCAGAGCTGGTGGAGATATTTATTGAATGGATGTAGCATATCCCACAGTATCAGAGATCCCATGTCCTTGATACAGTGTTGGTCGACATCCCTATACGATGGTGGGTTTCACATCATGACTCATATTATGAATGTGCACATATTGAAGAATCCATGTGAGAGAAATTCAGAGCATATATGAGCATATGCCTACACATGTGTGCTTCCAAAATATGGTGGATAGATTTACATCCACAGCCGGGATGCCCTCGATACATCCTAGGGAATACTAAGAGGAATTGAAAGAAGGTTTCCTTCCCGTGCCCAAAATACCCCATTGAGAATACAAATGATCATTACAAGAATCCCTTACCTCGTCATCCTCAAAGGGCACAATAGATTGACACGACACATGGAAATTTGCACTGTGATCTATTGGGGTTTGCCACAATTCTGTGTCAAAATTAGCACCTATGCAGAGAGGCACAAGAACCATATGTGTCTCCTCCCCCTGAACTGCACGTGCACATGAAAAATAAGTTACAATTAAGCTCTAGGTCCCCTAATCTAGGTGGGAGTACCTACAATAAATATAACAACCTTCCCAACATCTGAGATCAAAAGGAATTTATTCCATAACTAATGCTATGACATACATTCTCACAAGTGATGGAATTAATATCTCACACAACCACCAACTAGCAGAATCATGGTCAACTATGATGGAATAAGAAACCTTTATTCATTCCAAAAACAACTTACAATCACTCCCGACCAAACATTCAGTTGTCCCGCGATACTTATTTGGAAACTTGTTGCATTTTTCATTGATTGTTACCGTAGTCTGTATACACCTTCCTCCCTATATCAAAAAACCCCCAAATATCAATCTCATGATTTGCATAGTAACCAAATGGTAACCTAGAACCAACCACCCCTTCCATTTCCAAATAGCTCCTTTCCGTGCCCAACTCATAATTTCCATAGCCTCCTCCAACATACCCTAGGGACAAAACAGATCTATAGTTACCTCCCACCGCCAAACAGAATCTTAGGAATCACCTCAGAACATCAGATTCACAGGGTCCCAAATAGGACAGGTTCGGGATGTTGAGTTCATCAATTATGATGTCCATGATTATGAACATTTCCCCATATTATGTTTTCACCACTATGCTCGCAATGTTCGTAGTGAAGATGGAAGGATGCTCATACTCACCCAAGAGTGGGCCCATTCTCTTCAACAAGAGGGCATCCTCTCCCTTATGGAGTGTCCCCACTTTGAGCATAGTGGGGTTGTTACCCTATGTACCCACCTATTGCTAACCCACATGCATGGAGTCTACCTCTAGTTGGGAGAGAAATACCCCATCAATGAAGTTGCAATCCATCACATTGAAGGCCTACCCACATAGGGCAAGGAGCCAAAGAAATCCCTTACTGCTAAAGATTCCACCCAACAAGATATCTATGGTACATACTCTACCCATTGAGGAAGGCATGGAATCCTTATTTCATAAATAAGCACCAGACTAGTTCACGTTGCCACATAACTCATATCCTAAAAAATGTTGCGCAATAATACTAAAGATGAATTCCCATATGTGGTCATCATAGTTGTTGAGTGGTGCATCGTCGAGATTCAAATGGCATGGACCCAATACATGATGAATGAATTTATAGATTATTTATTGGATGCCAATAATTCCGAAAGGGAGTTTCATTATAGTTGGATCCTTTTTGTTGGCGATGGTTCTCTGGCATCCCACTCAATGGTTTGAATGGCGTACTGACAGTCAACCTAGATTTGAAGCTCCCTGCTTCGAGAAACTACATGAGAGAAAGTATACTTGCATCCAAGAATCACACAAAAACCTATTGCAAGAATGGTATCATTAACTCTGCCAAACCATCACTTCACAAGAGCACATTCTGTGCACCCTTCTCACTAGGTATGATGGCTACCTTATATTTGAATGTACTTTACATAACATATGAAATTATCCCAATGAAGACCATGGAACTACAATGGCACTCCTTCCATTATGTATTTCTAAGGATCACATTTAGTAAGGGGTGGTCGAATGGCCCACACATCTTCAACCACTCCCGGTCGAAGAAATTTCAACTCTTGACACACACACTAAGCATAACCAAGATCGCATAAATGCTAAAGAAACATGGCAACATGCATCCCCCCTAGCATGATACACTAAGAAAAATTCCCCAGGATCCCCCATCTACGCAACATCTAGTTCCACCAACCCCACCAGAAACCAAGTGACATCATTCCAGCTCTTCCATTCTCCCTCCTATTCCACCCAATGACATCAGAGATTTAAATATTAATTGATGTGTTACAACGCTAATTGTTGTTGCAAAAAACAAATCCATTCCAAGGCATTGCACAATGTCGACCATTTTGCCTGACAATTTGGAGGCAATGTGCAAGTACTAGCTCCCACTTTGCATCCATTACACTCCATCGACACTACCATCTCATCCACTCACATCCTTCAAGTGGACCCCCCACATTAGTTTCTATAGATTCCCAACCTGGTGGAATTCCAATGGCTCCAATTCCTACCCCCTCGTGCAAGAATGTGCTGCTACATTGCTCTTTGAATTAGGTGAACACAATGAGCGGCTTGGGAAATCCCATGCCCAATTACAACTATAGCATCAAGTCAATATCGTTGCGCACAATCATACATGTGAGCATTATAAAAAAAAATATAGGAATATCAAGCTAGGCAAAAGCAATATGATGTCGATAGAGCAACATAAACATCCACTCAGGATCAATGTGTCGAGCTCCACTCATATTTTCACAACCTGTTGGAGGAAGTGGACAACTTATATGCCCTAATTCCTACCACTTCTACTCCAAGATGTGAAACTTCCCTGGGCCTGAATTTATTCGTGGTAAAGGCTCACCTTCAACAACTCGAATTGAAACTTGTTGACCATGGTCACCTACTACTTCACACTGAATCACCTACTTTAGCTCGTCCCACACCAATTCATACATCACAAACAACTCTCCACATCGGCCAATTATGGGCGAAAGAATTCTCCCATTGGGTGGACTATGGCTTGGCCTTGTGGACTCATCTCTTAGCTCTACCAGAAGTCTCTGCCATTGCAGAACAAATCAGCATAGTTGAAATGGAGGTCACATAGAAAAAGAGAGACCTCATTTCCCTACCTCCTAAGGAGTCGGTCATTGTGATGCAGTTTATCACTACAATAACAAAAACATTACTGCAGTGAGAGAAGAGCACTAGAACTCATCGGATATGATTTTTTTATGCTGTTGATACAACCTTGAATTTATTCACCTAGATATATAATGATCTAGCCGCTGCAAGCCCCTTGATTGAGAATCTCAACCACATTGATCTCATGGCCCCAACAGTAACAATAGAAATCATAGAAATGGCCATCCAAATCACCAAGATTCTTCAAGAGAGGTTTTATTAGCCTCGATGTCAGTTTCTTGAATTTGTGCAAAGTTTCAAAGGAATGATGTCGTCCATCACTGAGATCATTACATAAGGAAACTAGCTCAAGGAAAAGCCAAATAATAGTGGTGGGGGCCTCTTGGCACCCAAATTCTTGGGGCCAATTTTGCACAAAGACACAAACGAAGTTGTGTGTACAATGCTCAAAATTCCAAATAGATGGCTCCAATGGTTCCATAACATCCAAAAACCCCTAGTTGGGCTTTTTCGACACCTCGTTAGGCCAAAAATTGAAGAAGATAGGCTTCCTGGAAGTTCCCCTTCAAGCTTGCTATCTCTGGATCGCCAAAATGCACCCTTGTTGGCTCAACCTAGCCCCCACACATTTTTATGCATTAAAACCCAGCACCAGGCACAACCGTATGACCTATATAAGCTGTCAAACGGTTACGCACTGGCCCTTAACCGTCCAATGCCCACGGGAACATAGCCTCCATATGACCTTGCGCGCATATAAAAAAGGGTCGAGTCCAAACCACAGGAAAACGATCGGCACGTCGGTGGTTCTATGCACAACACATGTGACCGGGCTCATATTAAAAAGGGCTATGTTAATACACATGCACACACCCGTGGTCATATTACAACACATACGACCGGGGTTAAGTTTGAATGTGCATGCAAAGGTTTAAACCGTGTCCATATTACAATATAACATAACCACGGGCTGGGGGTAGGCCCCAGCCCGACCCCCTGCTCAAACTTACAACATTTGAATTCAAATAGAATCCACACCATATAGTGTTAAGAAACACTATGGTTTCACGTTGGTTGGTGGTCTTTTCCAAATCTTTGTACACGGGTGGAGGTCATGGGGTCGAATTCGGTGGACTCCAAATAAATTTTAAACCAATATATAGGGGACATGTGGCAGCCATTGATTGGGCAACGTGTCACCATTCCATTCACTGCAAACATGCCACGTCATATGCCAACTATCCACACAACTTCCTGCCATGTGTCGTACGGCCTGCCACGTCAACGTCTGTATGGACTGTACAGTCAACATCCCTTTTTTTTGTCTGTTTGTCATTTTGAACAGAACATGATATCTCTTGCTCCTGACATCCGTTTGAACCCAAATGAGTTGCATTGGGTTTGTAACGATGAGGCCTACGCTCCCATTCGATTTGAAGCGATTCTGGGCACTTTGAATTTTGAGCAAAATTTGATCCCCTGGATCATGGATATAGGTGGTCTCTCACCTAATCCAACTGGCCTATTTTGTATGTTTTCATGTTAGCACATCTTGTTGTACTTTCAGGGCTATTTTGGGGCCCTAAACATTTTTTTTTTGGCTCACCATAGTTAGAATGCAAACATAGTTAGATTCTGATGGAGTAATGTATAGCTCTCTGAAATACCTTTCCAACGATCTATCATGCACCTAAAACGAAGGTCGTATGCAAAATTTATGACCCTAGGAAGTTGATGTACCAAATTACACCAAATTACCCATAGAGCCCACATGACTTTTGGCGTTTCACCTTCTAGGGTTAGGTTTTTGGATGTCTAGGGTTTTGGCATTCATGAGTAATATTAAAAGGGCCTATGGAGCCTCATTGTAATCGATTATGCTCATATGGATGCGTGTAGCAGCCAAATAGCTTCTTAGAGATAACTACCACCATTCGAGAATGTTTTGGTTATGCAGTTTTATAGTTTCAACCTATTTCATTTTTTAATAGAAGATATTGTTCACTGAATATTTGTGTTATTCTTCCTATCTCTATGTTTATGGTATTCAGTCTGTAATCATTTCATTTAGCTCCTAAAT
>JZKD02S0485609.1:0-11662 GCA_000966675.3 Picea glauca | reverse complement strand
TTGGTGACCAGATAGATGGTAGTGTCATACCGCTACATGCCCATGGTCATAATAGGCCGGCTCATGATGAGACCTCCCATCCACCAACTAATACCTTGAGTGTTTATTTATCTTACGGGTCCCCTTTTCTTACTGAGAATCTTTTTACTGCTTTCTCGGGAATCCCTGGGCGAAGCATCTCAAAGGTTTCATTTAGGCTTTTAACTCTTGCCAGCTGCTTTTACCCCCTGGGCCTTTAGCCCCTTCTTCCCACAAGGCAAGGTACAACCCTTCCTAGTGTGGCAAACCCAATGCCTGAACAAAGGTAGGGGAAAATGAGAGGAGTAAAGATGGAAAGTGGTAAGTATGGAGGGAATGGATGATGACCTTTCATAGACCCACCGAGTGGCAACCCATCCTAAAGGGAGATCAACTTGCTAGGGCATCATGTCACCCTTCTAGGTATGAACAGGTTAAAGAGCATAATTTCCAAGAAAACGTTATGAAATGAAGGAGAATTCAGTGCAATATATTCAAGTGCTTCAATAATCAGAGTGACACATACCATGATACCCAGACTCATTACCTCATGGAGCAAGACTTACTGCTACTTCAGGACCAAGTTGGTGGGATGGATCTTGTTGCTACTGATAGATAGGATGCATTGAAGAAAAGAGGGGCCCTCTGGGGCCATGCTCAAGTCATCTGACTCTTGGCACTCCATGTCTAGGACCTGTGGGCCTCGAGACATGATCTCCTTAGTTATCCCTAGGATAGGGGATAAGAATTACCATTAATTGTTTTAGGATGTTTGAGAGTGGTTCCAACCTCATTGGACTTGATATGGAGTAAGTAGAATTTCATATCCCATTCAAAATCCAACAGACTTAACAATTTCCAGGATTTCAGGATTGGTAGGATTGCAACATTTTCATTGGATTCTATCATGTATGAGGGTATGGGATTGGAATTTAATCAAGAGCACCAAGCCCTTTATGTACCTTGATGTTGGTGGTATTGAGTGTTGAACTCCTTTGACATGGCCTTAGCAAAAATGTACCTTTCACTCAAACCAAAATCATTGATTAGGCATGTTAAGCTTTTTCTACCATATTATAAGGCTTCGATTAGGTAGTTTCATTAAAATTGAGAGGTGTTCACTAATGTCTCTAGAGGATCAAAGTAGAGGCAAAGGGTGATACTAATGATGAGGATCCAAATACAAGCGATGGTGGAACATTGCTTATCATTTATGTTTGTCATAAATGTTCTTGCTCATTTATTCATAATGCTTTCTTTCAAAGTTTCAATAATTTTTTGGAATCATGGTTTGGAATTTTTTTAAAATACAATTGTCATTAAAATTTAAATATTTTATGTAATTTTAGTAAACCAAGTCATTGAAATCAGATCGGTCCGAGTCAATTCGAGTTCCAGTTCGAGTCAATCCGAGTTGGAGTTGACCATCAACCAATTCGGAGCAGAGTCCGAGTTTTAAAACATTGCATTGTACATCTACCTCATGATGATGAGATACATTTATATATATGATGCCATTTTGTATTGGTTCTCCACTTTTGAGTCCATGATTGGACAACTATTAGGGTTCAGGATCCGGTATCGACTTTGATGTATCATTTTTTATTTGGCATCCACTACATCATATATCAGTGCTTTATCCATATTTATGTGCCAGTGAGTTCATTTGATGTTGTTGTTGCTTTATATGTTTAAAATTTTGAAAAAAATGAATATATTTTGTATTTTTTAATGTTTGTCATGGTTTTCTGATTTTTTGCGAAACAATGTTTTCCTGACCCTTGCCGACTTTTTGCCGATGCCGACGTTTTCAACAAACTGTTTAACTGTGGTTCATTTCCCCTTTGAAATTTTTGTGTTTGTTGCTGGAGATGTTAATGTGTATTTTCTCCTAATCAAGAGTTGGATGCCATTTACATTGTCGATTTATAGATGCACCTTCATGCATGTTTTAGAGGTTTCCTCATTAAGATTCCACCAAGTAAATTTCTGCATTAGTGGACAGCAAGATAGGGCTATTTGTGGTTGTTAGTTCCAGCCACATTCACTCCTAACCTCATTCAAAAGAAGCTCGTAGTTGCTGCCCTTCTTAGTTTGTCTTTGATTCCACTTGTCCAATGGATTGACACCAGTCTTGGTCCACTCATCACCTTATTTATAAAAGTTGAAATCTAAACAACAATTTCTGTTTTGCCTAAGATCAACTCTCCATTTCACCTTAAGCTTCATTTTCAAATCTTTTGCAATTCTATTCTAGGGATATCCCCCTTGTGATGGAGGAGAGCCAACCTAAAGTGAGAGAGGGAACTACTGTGGTGATTGTGGGTAGCCCTTCTTAGTTCCTCCAATGTCTTGCTTGTGCTTTAGGACTTTATCAAAAGAAGTGAGGGTTTGGATGGTAACAGTGTCCAAGTGAGAACAAAGTGGATGCAGATGCGCCAGAAAGATGTGGCCTCTCAGGTGAGTTTCAAGCAAACTAACTAGAACTTAAGAAGGTCAATCTAAAGGTAACAACCACTGAAGAAGTTTTTATTTATTTATTAAATTTTGGGACGGATCATGTGAATCACTGGCATTGTTTTGTTTAAGTTGAGATCTATCGCTTCCTTTGAGTTCTGGGATTGAACTGCTGATCTGATAATTCTCAAACTGAAGAATTTCAAGTATGGCATCTACGGTAATATCAGTCGCCATTGTAACTTGCAAAACCACCACAATATCTCCATTAGAAAGTGAGGAACATATGATTGCATTCTTGCCACTCCAGCAGCTACACTGGGATCAAACTAAACCCCTTCTTTTACAACAAACAAAAACTCGTGCCTTTCTGATAACATTGCCATTTCTGAGCCATCAGCTGGATCTTTCCCATCTGCCAATTCTGAAGAAACTGACAGCTGATTTGTTGCACTTCTTTTACCCCAGAGCAGTTCATCTGCTCTAGCAATTCTGACAAAATAAAATGTGAAATTTTCTAGTAAAACGGCAATCCTTTTCTTGTGGCCAACCATTTTTTAGAAGAGATTAACACTAAAAGAGAGGTTCTCTCCACTATCTGTTTGATCCTTCGAGGTAGTTGTTATACTCTCTCCTCAAACGTCAACACTTCCATTCTCCTCACCTATGTCATCTATATTCCCCTCATAAGAAGCATTCTCTAATTTTGGTTCAAGATTACTTTTTCTTTTGCTAGTGTTCTTATTAAAATTCAAAGTAATTTTTGCTCATTACTGCAGCATCCTTTTAAAGGTGTTTTTGCTTCCTCAATCTTATGCTCCCCCTAGGATCGTACAACTGGGTCCCCTCAGCCCCGGTCACTCCCCCGAGGATATTATTCACCATTGCATCAGCTCTTTCACAGTGACTGACGACTCCAGCAGTAAGCCTGCATCTCAGTCCCTTCTTTCATCCTTGGCCATCAGATCCAGCAGGCCTTGACGTCCTCTCTCTCTCTTTTGCTCACCACTGAGATCTCTGGTCTCAAGTGTATCACTGCACTTACACTATCTTGTATCCTTTTGCTAGACTACTAGTTTATAGCTCTTAGCTAGGCATGTAGTTTATCATTTTTCTTTCAGTATTGAACTAGGAGTTGCTTTGGCACCCCACACTATATTTCCACTGGTTTTAACTTTTACCTTTTAGTCCCATTGACCTATTTTTTTTTTCGAAGAAAAAAAACGTATTTTTATTTGAGATAAACAAAAATACAATACTCAGGTGCTCTAGGCACAGTCCAAAAAATCCATTGACCTATTTTTGTGGTCATTTGTTTGACATTAATAAAATTGTCTTGTTTTATCTTATCTTATCTATCTATCATGTGAAAATATGTATATCAATATATGCAGTTGTTCTCCTGGGAAAACAAGGTCACAGTCCAACTGTATAATTGAATCTAAATCTGGAGAATTGTGCCAATTTGTACTATTGCAAATATTTCATAGCCCAAACAAATGACCCACGGTCTCGCAGAGATACTGTTTGTCATTATTTTTAGATTTTGTTTTTTGTTCGACATTTTAATATCGAAGTTGTGATTTTAGGGGACTGATGTGATTATAGAAACAGTGTCGACAAGTCCAAACACAAAGAAAAGGCTGACCTTAAATCCAACCAGCATTGTAAGATTCTGTAGAAGGCTGTAGTGTATTGTATGGGGTTTGGAGGTAATGGGCAGGGCAGGAAATGGCATGGAAAAATTATTCCTTGAAGTCAATAACTTGAAAACTTGTCTTTATTGACTTTGTTCAAATCCCCAGGATTTATGAGACAATTGAAAGCATGGGTTGATGGGGTTTAAAAATAGTGTTTTTACCATGGATTGTAGGCAAAGCTGTTGAACAGAACAGATTAAACCCCGTGAGCTGCTTTCTAACTGAGCTTGTATTTATGTTTGCAGGTTCTTAACAATAGTCACCTATAGCGAAGGGATTATGTATTGTACTTGGATGGAGTAATCTCAAATCAGAAACTGAATTTTCAACTGTGTTGTCTGGACCACAAGGCCTTATACACAACTCTACTTGCTTGAAAAAGTTTAGTTAGTTAATTCATGATTTATCCAACCACAAGGGCAGCTAAGAGAAAACAGATCTGGGCATATATGAGCCATCAATGCACAAAATATGAGAATTGTTTGCTGCCATGTAAGCTAAGTATTGGTACATGCTAAAGCGAAAGGAAATCGTCCTATTTGAGTGAACACTGCCCTGTATCCAGGTTACTAACGTCATAGGACATGGGCCAACCGATTGGCTTTATGCATATATGACATATGGCGCTTTTTATCACAATTAATCTTAACAAAGGATCGTTTCTATTTTATTGCAGTATGCTGTTGGCCAGAACAGTCAATCAAGGTCCTTACATATCTTGCAAATGCTTATGAGTATTTAATATTTATGAACGGCATGAAGAGCTCTTTGTCGAAAAAATAAAGCTGGTGTCTTTTCACTACCTTGTTTATGCATTTCATCAAACACTTTGTATGCAGCTTCCAATTTGGCACAGGGCTCTGAAGAGAATGTCACAGGTAAACACAGTTGGCATCACACCGAACTTTCTACACTTGATATACAGCAAATGCACTATGTGAAAGCGCTTGGTCTGAACCATGGCATTGAGAGCTGTGATATTTCTGTTACTACATTAGATGAGTTATTCTTAAGGGTTGCTGGATGTGACTGTTATGAAAATGAACTTTACATGGGTGTTATAGACAGCAAGGTTAAGCTGGAATCAGTTTTAGAACCCTGTTGCATAACTACAGATTCCAAGGTCTGTAGTATAAAATCACTGTCCTCTATGTTTTTCAGTTTACTAGGTCTATGTGGAACTCAAAATCACTGCCAAGTAAGTAACAGAAAGAGCCCTTCTCTCTGAATTTTTTAAAGCTCTTATTAAAAGTGTGCAATATGTGCTGCACTAGATAAAAGCATTATGTTCCAGTTAATTGTACTAGCATTGTTTTTGTTTCTTGAGCTACTCTTCTGAAAGCAAGTCGTCTAAGAGACCAAATCCTGTTCTGGCATTTTTTTAAACAAATACCAATCATGCTCAATACTTCCACATTTCGTATATATATTAATCAGCATGTTTCCCATTTCTGCTGTGAACTCCCAGTCCTCTTCATGGATAAAGGCCAATTTCTTCCAGGTGGCTTGCTACCTTTTTGTAGGACTTCTGGTACAAGACTGAACTAACATGGGGTTCCACAGTTCTCTCAGCTTTTAAGAGTTGAGGGTAACAACTCAAAATTTTCAATTTGTTCGATGCTGAAGAAGCTCAATGATCTTGATCTGAGTAAAGTAAGCTCAATTTTACGGGGGTTTGCCAAATGCCCTCAACATCCCACACAATCACATGCCAATGTTAAGCAAGTGTTGGGGATTTGGATTTTTGGCTTTGGCTAATAGATTCCGAATTTTTGCCTCTGCTTGTTTGTATTACTTTTGTTTGAGTAATATTTTTTTCTTAGTATTTTTTTTTGAAGACTCTGGGCAGAGCTTTAAGCTCCCCCCTTGGTAAATCAGAACCCTGGAATTAAAATTCTAAATATGACATTTAATAATTCATACAGGCTTTGATGATCTTATTTGCTTGACTTATAATCATTTCCCCCCCTTACTAGGTCTAGCACGTCTGTTAGGTCACTTAGAGTTGAACTTGGAGAGGTCTCTGATACCTCTGTGTGGTGTACCCAACCATCTCTATGGGATAATCAAGAGAATGGGGTACTTAATCTAATTTCAACATAAAATGTTCAACTAGGAATTATCAAGGATTTAGAAGTTTGCATGTGAACAGAAATAAACTATCGAGGCGGTCATGTTCATAAGAACCATACATTCACCCATGATTTCACATTAATCATTAAAAATACAAAATAGAAATTGCACTTATTTGAACCATAACCAAACTCATAGGATGGATGTTGGGGAATGATTTCTTGCCAGCCATACGCAATCCATTAGGATTGCCAACCCCAAGTAAAGGTCATGGAATGACATGGGTGAAGGCTCTTCCTCAGCTTTTACACTCAACAACAACCACCCTCCAACCATATGAAAACGAATTCCCAGTAATATTGATACCCATGGTGTGCATGAAAGTCCACGAGGCAGATGAGAACTAGGTGATGGGAGATGCAAAAAGCCCCCCTCTTCAAAGGAATATGAACTTTTATATCCCTCTTTCATGAAAGGCTAGCTGACATTTTACTAGAAGCCTTCTTGCACAAAAGGGTAGGTGTAACTTTATAAGCTTTGGATATATGTTCCACTCATAAGGTCCTTTTTCATTTCTTGGATTAATTTTTAAGGAGAGGCTATAATGTTTAAGTCACTAGGGACTGATCACACCTTCTCATCTTCTCTCTAGCCCATCACTTCTTGTTAGCACATAGTCGCTCCTTGTGTCCCCCTTGACTATTCCATATCATGTTTGTTAATTTTTAATAGAAATATAGTCACATCACCATGTGTTCCCCTTGACCATTCCATATCATGTATGTTAATTTTTAATAGAAATATAGTCACATCACCATCGTTGACCTCACCCATGCCATATTAAACATCATAGTCTTAATGTTATTTATACATTCACAAAGCCAATGGACCCTTGCTATTTTTTTATCACTTTATATTTTTGCATATACACTAGTTATATGTATCCAAATTTATACAAGCTGAGGAAACTTATTATTAGAGAGATGCATGATTCACTCTATGTAGGTCATACATGCTGATATTATGGTAGCTTCGGGAGGTATCAACCTCCATTGTGACCTTTGACAAGATTAGAATATTCCGGAAGCAAGAAAAGAAGCGAATGTAACCCTAGAAGAGATGACGGCCAAGAGAGATAATTAATATGAGTTAATTAGTACCCAGAATAAGAAGTCGTCCCAGGCAAGTCTGCCAGAGCCAGTATAAATACAGGGCACCAGTCCTCACTTTACACACACTTCTCAGAATCGCAGAGAGGCACTTGTGCGCACTGCAGTCTGGCAGTCTTGTGCGCAAGTCCTGGAGAAGGTGCTGCCGCCAGTTCTGAAGTCTATTGTTTCTATCTTTCTAGGTTGGACTCTCTGATCAACTTTGGTTACTTCTTGCTTGGTGCATTAGCCTTGCTTGGCTATTGGTTTGCTATCAGGATTCTTCTCTCTGTCAAGGTCAAGGTGCTCAGAGGGTGGCTTCGGCCTATGGTTGGGTGACAATAGTGATATTGTCTATGGTAAAACGAGCACATTYTAAYAGGTTATGGGCCCACACCTCCTTCATTCGGTCTAACCRYTGGAAGGGAGCATAACCATTAGGATACTAAGTTCGTTGAAGAACTGTCGCTAGGGTTTACTAGCAGGAGCAGTTACCAAGACACTGYCGCTAGGGTTACTAGCAGGTGYAGTTGCAGAAACCCTAAAACCCCGATCTAGCACCTTATGATGGAACATCTTGCTCAAGAATAAGGTATTCAAGTGCGCCTTAGTCCAACGCACCTCTCGACACTCTCAGAAGGCAGAAACGTCAAAGTTGAAGTTTTGGATCAAAGCGTGACCAATCACCAGTCAACCGAAGTCATGAATGAAAAGACTAGTCATCTACACTACTCAACACTCACAGGAACGATTGAAGATGACATGTGGATAATTGACAGTGGAGTTTCTAGGCATATGACGGGATATCAAGCCAGACTCTCAAATCTAAATGAAAAGAAGACATCGTACAAGGTAGAGCTTGGAGACAAAAGCACTTACCCAGTCGAAGGATTTGGACAAGCCTTTGTCAAGTTGAAAACATGTAACAATGTTCATTTGAGCAATGTGTACTTGGTTTAGAAAAGAATCTTATATCCATATCTTGCCTAGAAGACAAAGGAAACATAATATCTTTCGTAGATGGAAAAGTGTTATCTTGGCACAAAGACTCCAGCATAGAGAATGCTAGGGTTATTGGAACCCGTAAAGGAAATCTATATAGACTACTAGAACAAAATGAAGAAGTTCTTGTACATGACGAAGTCACCCCCAATGAACTTTGGCACATAAGGTATACTCTTATTAACTATCAAGCATTACCTTTTCTTAAAAAGATGGTTGAAGGAATACCAGAATTACAGTCTACACATGAAGGAATTTGCAAAGGATGTGCTCTTAGAAAGAATATCAAGAAACCATTCCCAAGCAACAACAATAGATCTAAGGAGATTCTAGATCTAATGCATTCAGATGTTTGCGGTCCGATGCTAGTCAAATCTCTAGGAGGTTCTCTTTACTATGTAATCTTCATAGATGATTACTCAAGAAAGACTTGGTTATATCTCTTGAAGACAAAGGACGAAGTATTCAACAAGTTTCAAGAATTCAAAGCAGAGATAGAGAACCTCACAAACAAGAAAATCAAGACCTTGAGAAGAGATAATGGAGGAGGATACACATCCAAGGAATTCGTTGCCTTTCAAATCAACACGGATTAGGAGGGAGCTGACTGTTCCTCATAATCCTCAACAAAATGGTGTAGCAGAAGGAAGAACAAATCTATTGAAGAAACCGTGAAGGCACTACTAAACGATCAGGGTTTATCTATGTTTCTATGGGGAGAAGCAGCCATGACAACAATATATGTTCATAACAGAAGTCCTCATCGCATATTGAAGGATATGACTCCATAAGAAGCCTTCTCAAGAAAGAAACCTAGTTTGAAAAACTTAAGAATATTTGGATGCCTTTACTCTCACATTCCCAAGGATAAAAGGAATAAATTAGAATCCTCAGGAAAGAAGGGCATATTCGTGGGATATAGTGAATCATCCAAGGCTTATAGAATCTATATCCTAGAACAACATAAGATTGAAATCAAGAGAGACGTGACCTTCAATGAAATTATGGCTTTCAAGAAATCCATAGAAGAAACTATAGAAGNGGTTGCCAGATATACTTCCATTAGAGCTATCATGTCTCTTGCCGCTTCCATGGGATGGAGTTTACATCAGATGGATGTAAAGACAACTTTCCTCAATGGAGCAATCGAAGAAGAAATATACATTGAACAACCTCAAGGGTTTGAAGTACATTCCAGAGACACTCATGTTTACAGACTAAAGAAAGCTTTATATGGACTCAAGCAAGCTCCAATAGCTTGGTATGCCAGAATATATAGCTACCTAATGAGACTTGGTTTCTCCAAAAATCATGCAGATCCAAATCTTTACTACAATGTTGTGAACAATGCACCTATGATTCTATTGCTATATGTCGACGATCTATTCCTAACATGTGAAGAGTCTCTCATTATCCAGTGCAAAAAGGAACTAGCTTCTGAGTTTGATATGAAAGATCTTGGTCTCATGCATTATTACTTGGGACTAGAAGTATGGCAGAAGCGTGGTGAGGTATTCCTTGGACAAAGAAAGTATGCAATAAAGATTCTTAAGAAGTTTGGAATGATGGATTGCAAATCCATGGACACTCCTATGACCACATATATAAGAAAAGTAAGAGACACAGATTCTGATCCAATAGATCCATCACTATATCGACAATTGATTGGGTCATTGATGTATTTGGTAAATACTCGACCATACATTTGCTTTGCCGTGAACACACTAAGCCAGTTCCAGGTGGAACCTAGACATGAGCATTGGACAACTGCAAAGCATGTTCTAAGGTATATCTGTGGGATACTAAACTATGGTTTAAGATATACAACACCCAATGATATACAACTTCATGGATTTACAGATTCAGATTGGGCAGGAAGTGCAGAAGACAAAAAAAGTACTTCATGGATGTGTTTCAGCTTGGGCTCCGCTATGATATCTTGGGGTAGCAGGAAACAAAAGTCTGTTGCACTTAGCACAACAGAAGAAGAATATATCGCAGCATGTGAGGCATGTACCGAAGCAATATGGCAGAGAAAGTTGATTTATGGATTATTTGATCAGGTTCCAGATTCGACCATAATACACTGTGACAATTAGAGTTGTATAAGGCTATTAGAACACTCCGTGTTTCATGAACGGTCGAAACACATTGAGATCAAATACTAATTTATTCGAGATAAAGTCCAGGAAGGCGAACTAAAGGTCTAGTACACCCCCACAGATGAGCAAACAACATATATCCTGACAAGGCCTTTGTCCAGAATAAAGTTTGCATATTTCCGAGACAAACTGGGGATCGTAGAAATAACTCCCTTAGCTGAAAGGGAAGAAATGACTCTCAAGGTTGGGAGGGAGCACTGACATATCATCGAATTAAGGAAAATCATTTTCAAGTTGAAAAATGGTCCAACTTGGGCAGTTTCTTTCCAGTTCAGAAAGTGGTTTGAGATTTCTGACGGACATGCATTTTCCAGTTCGAAAAATGGTCCAGATCAAATGGTCATTTTCGTAATGAAAATGGTTCGATGGATTGCTGATGGACCATAGACAACGATTTCCCATTGTGGTTAACATGGCGAATGGTCTAGGACAGTCTCTCTTCTTGACGATCACTCTTAGTAATGGTCAAGAAGACTGGTCCGCCTTGCTGGACAGTCATTCTTTCGAAGCTCACAGTTGTGAGCAGTTTCGAAGAATGGTCCGTTTTGGAGGTTGGTGCAGGACAATCATTTCCTTAGGAAATGGTCCAGACAGTCATTCCCTAGGGTAGATTCATTCTCTCCAGGTTGCACTTTGTTTAGTGCCGGAGGAATGGCCCAGATAGGTGAATGGTCCAGGTTCAACAATCAGGGACAAACATCCCCTAGGGCAGACTCATTCTCTCCAGGTTGCACTTTGTTTAGTGCCGGAGGAATGGCCCAGGATAGGGAATGGTCCAAGCTCAGAAATTAGGACAATTGTTCTTCCTTGCTTGAGAAGAATAGTCCAAATAGCCCATCATTGATGTTCCACTCCGAGGGCAGATGCTCTTCCAAATCTCACAGATGTGAGTGGAAGAATGGCCCAGATGACTCAATTTATATCATAACATTGTTTCTGTACAGGTTGATATCAGTTGATATGATTACTATGGAGACTGTATGTCTCCAAACAGTAGAAGTATGCTACTGTGGTGGATATGTTCCACTGTTTGTCACGGATTGAGTAGTTGTGTACTACTATGGATAAACACAGTTGTGTTCTATCAGTTGACATTGTACCA
>JZKD02S0485608.1:282950-293005 GCA_000966675.3 Picea glauca | reverse complement strand
ATTATTATTATTATTATTATTATTATCCTCTGCATATTTCCCCCTTGTCCATGATGGGATAATTTTGTCACCTCACACCTAGGAAGTCTGGTTAAATCTTTGGAGTTTGTGCGAATGACTCTTGACAGATTATATGTAGTTAAGATGTGTCTAGAAGCATTTATTTGTTCGTTGCTCCTCATCATTTTCGTTAGTGGTAGCGCTTGAAGGCGTGGGAGAAACTCGATATGGATCAACAATTGACATTATCAATAGGCAGACACAAGCATCTAAACCAGTGGGGATAGGAAGGACAAGTGCAGTTGAGGGATTGATTCGAGCGCATCCTTGGCTGGGCGAGTCAGAGTAGACATTCACTATAGACGGTTCGAATCGGGGGTTTCATATTTGGGAATTCTCCTAGCCGATCATCTTACTAGATTCGAAGCTGGAGTTGGTTAAAATTGTGGGGGAGAATAATTGTTAGTAAATTAAAGTATAAACTTAACAAGATTTTAATGGAAAAGAAAATAAAACATAATTGATACAATAATTTATAGCAGACACAACAAAACCCATATAATTGATACAATGATTTACTTGGAAACCTAATACAGGAAAAATCATGGGGCAATGATAATCAGTATTCTTCCTATTCAAGGGAGAATTACAATAGCCAATCACATGCATACAATCATCCTCTCATCTCTTCACACACACTGTGCTACACTTCATTTCTCACTTCACCTCTATGGGTATGCTCTTATATTTAGAAATTATCAAACAGTTACACAACCTTATTACAATATGATCCACTAGTTACACAAATTGTAGTGTGCATACATGCAAATTCTTTTTTTAGCCGATGTGCATGCAACCACATGGGAAATCAGTTGGCATGTTTTCAACAATCTCCACCTTGACAAAAAATTACCTCATATATCATGCCCAAATTTATTCATCACCTTTTCTACAAGCCAAGAGAAGCCAAACACCATCACAGCTCCACAACTTCTCTTAAACATTATTGTTATGTGAACATGTGTGCATGATTTGCTCCTGTATAGAGCATTCTTCCTTCATCAATAACTTGTCTTATAAACTAATGCACTTTTCCCATTTTGATATGTTGGATTGTTAGTCAAATGCACAAAACTTTGACCACCATAAAACACCTCATCATGTACCTGTCCAAACATACCCAGTAGATCCTTGCATTCCTGGAAGACATAACCTAAGGTAGGTCTCCTCTTCTCCAAATCTCTTGAATCATAACCATAGACTAAATCATTGCAACCATTGTAGGTGATACTTTTATTGTTGTGCTTCTAAGATACTGAAGCACCCATTTCCATGCTCTTCACCTAGTTTTTCCATGTGTCTACTGACAACACCCACTGCTTGTGAAATACTGACCATTTCTTATTGCAATCATAAAAATTCCTACTAACATACGATGCTCGAGACATATAACCTTTTTCTTCTTCATTACTTAGGACATAGAACTGAAGAAAAACTTACAATGGAAAGCCAAAGAGATTTTACCAGTTCCACATTAATCATACCGAATTTCCTGAGTATCTTCACCACATACTTTTTTTTTGATAACGAAGCTTACCATCCTTTCTATCTCTATGTATTTCCATGCCCAAGATTTATTTTTCTACTCCTAGATCCTTCATCTTGAACCTTCTAACCAATTGAGCCACCTCTTGATCTCAAACATGCCTGTGCCTGTGACAAGCATAACATTTAACACCAAGATAATAAATATACCATAAAGACAATGGTCATAGTCACTTATTGTAAAATTTGTCTCATCATGAAGGAATCAAACATCTTGTACCACTATACTAGCATGTTTTAGGCCATATAATGAATCTTGAGTTTACAAACAAATCTTCTATTGCGATTCTAAACTAACCTTTATGGTTGTTCCATATACATCCCATTTTCCAAAAAACTCCATGTAAAACAATTTTAACATCTAGTTGTATTAACTCAAGATCAACACAACTAGTGCTAGCACAACATGAATAGAGAAAAGATTTTAACAACTGGTGAGAAAATTTCCTGGAAATCAATACCTTCTAAATACCCTTCTGCTACTAGTCATGCTTTGAACCATTCATCTTTTTATTATGCTTGATTTGATAAAAGGAGATTCATCAAACACTGCATCTATGTCCATGATGATTATGTGGTTAGTAGGATCCCACATTCTACATCTCTTAACATCATCACCATATCAAATATCTACTTGCTTGATCCGGGTCTTACTTAGAGTGATGATAAAAACCATAAGCATCACAACCAAATAATTTCACGTTTGAGTGATCACCAGATGACCTATTCATACCTCTTCCAGAATCTTTCAATCTTTTGCAATCGATGGTGACCAAGTTTCCAAATAGCACAACTGCTTGTTCCCACAACTATTGCTACAACTTGGCATTGTTGAACATGCCCTTCCGATCCCATCTTGCTTGCAATAATTTCCAAGCTCCATGGATATGAACCTACCTTCATCATATATTCTTAAACACTTGATTGACCTGCTAATGTTCATTTCACTACAAATCTCTAAACACAACATCCTTTCTACAAACCCACCTTTCTAACCTCGAACTTTGCATTCGAACAACTTTGACCAAATCCGGCCAAGCCAACCCAAGTGAACCATTTCCACTCACCTCCAAGGACTTTACACTAGAGTCTTAGTGCTCCACCTTAACATGAACATTCCCTTGACCAAATCCATCCAAGCCAACCAAATAAGCCTTTGTCGTTTACCTCTAGACCCATTTACAATGGAGTTCACCAAGCCTTTTATAGGATTCATAACATACAATCCATAGACACAATACCATAGGCTACCGAAAAAACATGGACCCAAAAAAACACATGCTTTTACCTAAAAATTGTATTTAACTCGTTAACTCTTTCATCGAGTCAAGGTTAACCCAACATACATGCCCCCCACATATTCAATCTACCTAAATCTATGTCTAGATTTTTTCATAGGTGACCCAATAAGTCAGGGGTATACATGCCTATCCAAGTCTTACAAACATATGCCCATTTACATGCAATCAATTATTTTTACAACTCCAAAGTAAATACATTTTTTTTCTTCATGGTGACTCAACCATCACCGCTCCAGTTCCTCTATACTACACACAGACAAAACGTAATGAACCATACCTGTAGTTGAATTTTATTCCTTTGTGGAGTCCTCTTTGGATGCTTATTGTCTTTTCCAACAATCCTTCTTGAGATTCCCGGATTTGCCATAGAAACAACATTTTCCCTTACCCTTACTGTCTTTTGACCTAGACTTGAATGTACCTTTCTGATTTTTCCCTCCTTCTGTTGATCGACCTTTGAACACCATTGATTCTTTTGTTGAGGTTTCTTTATAGGATGTTCTCCTCATCTCTGTTGACAACAGATCTCCCACAACAATATCATAAGCAATGGTATATGTTGTGCTAAACCATATAGATATGACTAGATGATCCCAAGACTCAAGCAATGAACACAATTGTGTAACTGCCTTGTCCTCCTCTTTTTATATTACTTCCATACTATATAATTGATAAATCAGAGTATTTAAAACATTTAAATGATCGGTAATTTTCGTACCTTCTCTCATCTGTAAGTTATACAACTACCTCTTCAAGAAGATTATGTTTGTTAAGGATTTTTTCATATACAAACTCTTTAGTTTGTTCCATAAACCTGTTATCACCTCTTCGGTGATGTTAAACAACACTTCATCTGTCGGACACAAATGAATGGTACTGAGGGATCTTGCATCTATATCATCCTAGTACTCGTCCATCATGCTTGTCAGATTCTTTTTCTTTCCCACCAACACCTTTTGCAATCCTTGTTGCACAAGTAAATCCCGCATCTTGAGATTCAATCGCTCAAACTTATGCTTATTGTTGAATTTATCCACCTCAAACGTAGAACTCTGTACTTTTTCCATTAACACAAAAAACTATCCAAACCAATACTTATAAAACCAAACCATTTTTTTTTAAATATGGAGGAACAATAATTCAAGATTGAACCCCAAAACTTTTATTAAAAGGTTTAAGCTAAAACATAATTTTAATATATAACTTTAAACCTTTTAAAAAACTTAAAAGTGTCCACCTCTAATCAAATGAGGTATTAAAACATCCTCCACCCATTTTAGTTTACCAAAGATGATTTCCATTCCTCATGTGCATAATACCTTTATCCGATCTATGCATTCAAAATTCGCCATTCATTAGCATGACTTTCCATGAGTGAAAAATAAAGACTTTTCAAGGTGAATAGTACATGGAAATCTCTCCACGAGTGTATTGCTCCTCCCATAAGGTCTAGGGCGTGATGTTCTTGGAAATTCGATTCCACCGTGAGTTTACGAGTGAATTATCTCCCCCCTTGATAGGGATAGCCAGTGATAGACAAGAAACTATCACCCTCCTACACTCTACACACGGATCTCCTCGCACCAGTTTCCATAGAGACTCACCCTCACAACATGAAATTGGGTTTTTTTTCTTCCGCAAAAAAGATCTAGTCCAATGGCTCGAACTCCCAAAAATCTGCTTGGCTTGGTTAACCTGCTCTAATATCCAATGACCATATTCTCTTTTCTTTTACTCTCAAATTCTTCAACTATGTGCTCTGACAACACTTGTTAAGAAGTAGAAGCATAAATTGTGGTACACTACATTATTTATTTCTGCTCTATGGGTATGCTCATATATATAGCATTTATCAAACAGTTAGAAAACCTTATCACAATATGATCCACCAATTACACAAACTGTTCATTGTAGTGTGCATGCATGCACATTTTATTTTTAGTCGATGTGCATGCAACTGCATGAGAAATTAGTTGAAATGTTTTCAACAATAATTAGTTTTAGAAACAAAGAACTCGTGCTTGGGCTGAATTGCACCCTCAATTCGTGTTTCTTAGATTGTGGTCTTTCATATCAAGATTTTGGGGGAGCTTGTCCTAGGTTCAGGTTGAATATTGCAGAAGAAATAATGGAAAACAAGAAGAGTAATGCTCCTGCAACCCTTCTCTTGGACCTTCATGAATCCTAGAATGATCTCCACCAACTGCATATCTCACTGCTCAGTCTAGGGTCTAACCTCCCAGTTGACATTTATGTTGGAATTTTAATTCAATAGAGGATAATAATGCGACAGATGTGTGATGAGATTGTTGACTTGCGATCCCAATTGGAATAAATGTAGGCTACATCAACACTCACCCTTCCTTCTCCATGCTCAAATTGATTGAAAGTGGTTTTTCACCCTCAGTTGGAATTCTTGTACCATATTTGAATTTACCAACTGATGGCTTGGGGAGGGAATTTTCAAACCCCCGAGACCTCCCTAAGACTGGTATTTGATGTTTTTTTGTGTTTTCTTCATCCTTGGAGTTTTCTACAAAGTATTCATTGTTAAATTTTGTAATGAATTATCTCCTATAAGAGACCGGGTATATCTCCTTATAATCACAATAAGAAGTATATATGAGCACCTAATTTTTTTTATTTCTTTGAGATCCTTTGTTAGTAGACTTTGCATGCTTTGGTCGCACTTTTTTTTCTAGTAAAAATATTCTGATTGTTGTGAGATAAAATGAATATGGTAGTCTAAACGTTCTATGAATTGAATGTTCTTCGACGATATTTTCTGGGGACATTTGCCTAAAATCTGTCAGGAAATTGTTAGATCCACATATTTGAGTGATTATTTCCATATAATCCAAGTGTCCCACATGGTTTTAGCATGTTGAATCCATTTTTTCATTCAAAACTAGATTTTAAACAACAACAAATAATGATTTTATGCAGATTTATGTCGCTGGAGTACGACAAAAAAAACCATTTCATAAAATAGTTAAACAACGCCAAATAAATATTACTAATTAAATCATACATTTCAATTTAAAAATATAACCATCTAACAATGAGTTGCTATGTGGAAAATCAAATGGCATGCATAAAAGAAAAATCAACATGATATGATTTGCCTATTGAGTATAGGTAGGATGTTTAAAATGAGTGTGGGGTTTGTATGAAAAATACATGCATTTACTAGATAGGTGCGCGTCACTTTCTAATGTTGGCGATGAAGGGCTGCCTTGGTTATTGAGAGTTGAACTCGACACTTTGGTCGTTTATATTAACATCGTTGATTATGGAGGAGATAAAATATTATGCTCCTTTAATGTATGGATGGAAAAAATTAGGAGACTTGATGTTTAAGATATGAGTGATTTTATTGTTTTAGAAATTGTTTTCACATCACTTGTACATCATCATGAGGTTCATTATTTAAGGTTCATTGTTCAAGTAAAATTGTATTAATGTGTGGATGGAAAAATTTAAGAGGCTTGATGTTTAAGATATGGTTGATTTTATCGAGTTTATTTATTGTTTTAGAAATGATTTTGACATCACTTATGCATCATCATGAGGTTCAGGTTCATTTTTTAAGTAAAATTATATTGAGTATTTTTCTATCGTTATTTAAATTCTATAAAATGAATGTAAGGTTTAATATTTAAGTAAAACGTTTAAAGTATATTTTTGTGGGTATTTAATTTATTTTGTATAATATATAAAGATTTATATTTTAAAATTAAGTATATAAGTATATGTGTAGTGGTATTTTTTTTTTTTTTAAGATTATATTTTATAATATATAAAAATTTATGTTTTAGAATTAAATATATAAGATTGAATCAAATTAAATTAAAATAGGTAAAAAATATAATAGGTCTTGATTTGTATAATTTTTATTTAAAACTTATTATAATTGTGTGATGCTAGAAATTAAAAGTAGACATTAAAAATTTGTGTTAGAAATATTATAATTATGGATATTTATCATATATGTTGAAAATAAGATATTTTTTAATTGATAATATATATGTAAAGGAGGTATTCTTTAATATCTAATTAACTTAAGAGTTTATTAATTTTTCACAAATACATGTATTGTGCAATAAATTTATTAAAAAATCTTCCATATACATCCCTTATATATTCAGTTACTAATTAAATGTTATTAACCTTATATTTATTATGAATATTATTTTATATGGTCACGCTTGAAACCATAAGTTAATACTATAGAGAGGGGTGGCTCTCTAAAATATACAAGTTAATTAAACATTGTTTGTTTTCTTTGGCATGCCTTAACATCATACAAATATCGAATTTGATGTCCATGATTAATTAATTGTTTGAGTGAAAAAAACAAGTTAGTATAAATATCAGAGGCGAAAACATCTCTCCCTATAGATATTCTTATCTATGTCAATTATATTTTTGTTGGAAGAGATTTTTTTAAAAAGAAAAGATAAGTGGAAACTCATCTTTCGAAAATACTACATTATGTTAAAAAATAACTAGGAATAAGAATGGCCCATTTGTTTTGACATAAAAATATCACTATCCACATCAACACACTTTGGTGTACCTAATGAGTGCTTCTGAATAAGTCTAAGGATATTCCTTTGGAAAGGAATATTCGTATTGGAAGGGAATGTTTGTATGAGACATAGACCTTTCTCCATTGGGCATGATATAATAATGTTATGCTCTAGCATCTCCATATTCATGAAATTGCATACAATGCTAATTATCGAAGAGAATGAGATGGCCTAGTTGGATAACGTTTGAATTTCCGGGATTACCAAGGTTTGCATTAAATTTTTAGTGTCTTTTTTTTATCTGATTTAGTGAAGGATATATTTGGGTTTACTTGTATAATGTGGTTAAGATTAAAATAGAGTGATTGTACCCAGAATTATGATGTCCATTAAAACTGTAAATATATTTTATATGTTTATAAAGTTAATAATTTAAATCTTAAAAATGTCTATTACAAAAATAATAAAAAGAGATTATAATAATTTATAACAAATTAAATCACATAAATTTATTTTAATTAAAAATATTTAAGTATTAATAGATTTTATTTTTTTTCATCTTCATGTTTAGAATTATTTTTTTCCATTTGATGTTTATTAGATTGGTATATATTAATGGGTAAACACTTATTCCTTTCTCATCTTTAAAAAAAAATATTAGATTGGCATATATTAATCAGTAAACACTTATTTCTTTCTCATCTTTAAAAAAAAAAAAATGAGAAATGAGATCATCATTATAAAATGATAAAATGTAAATAAAATGATAAAATGTTGGATCTAATAGTATTAATATTATTTCATCAATTTTAAAAAATTGAAAAATGAAATCATCATTATAAAATGTTTGATCTAATAGTATTAATATCATTTCATCAATTTTTTTCCAACACATTAATCTAAATAAGAAAATTAACACCCACTCGAACAATAGTAATTATTAAGTTCCACCATTCACTACAATAAAATATAATACAATAATAGGCATATAAGGAGATAATACTTGTACAAAGACATATCTTTAATGAATAATATTTAAAGTGTGATCATATTGGTTTCATGAAGATTTGAAATGGGTAACTATTTATTTGGTTGACACTATGTTTAAGAACCCTTGAAGACATGCTTAAAAGCTATGTTGGAAGCTTTTTGGAATGGTGGTGATTTAGCCTTGAAAATCCTTACAATTCCAAGTACTCGTTAAGGGAAAAAAACTTTTGGATGTCATTTTAATGCTAAGGGAATCCTATCTCCATGCTCTACACCTTAAGTCTACACTTTGCATCCTACATAAGCATCGCATGGTACATGAATATGGAAAGAAAATGGAGAATCGGGGAGGTAATACTTTTTGCTCCACCTATCACATGAGAATCCATGTAGAGAATAGTGCATGTACAACATAGCTTGTGGATCAATGGGGGAGTCTAGTGGTGGGATACCTTTGCACCCCACATTATGAAAAAAATATAAAATTCAAGGAAAGAGGTATAAGAAATAAAAATATAATGCATATGGGATATGGCATATTGGGGACTTGGAGGAAAGAATACCTTCATTCCCTACACTCTACATCAACACAATACATTTACAAAGATACATGGAGAAGTGAAGAAACCCCAAGATAAAAAATTACTTTGCAGATGGCATGGCCATGCCAGCCCTATGTACACATTAACCTATTAGAAGGTGTCGCATGTTACTGTAAGAAAATACTAAAATTCCAATTTGTGTAGAGTTTGGAATGCCAAGGGAAGGAGAGATATGGATGCCCTATATAAGTTTCTTAGGGAGAATGAGTTCTTGGAATTCCATTTACCCTTCAGCAGTAGAAAAAAATGAATGACATTTAAAGAAGACTGTTTCAACCTTTGTGAGGATATGGGGAGGTTGAGAAGGAGGTTCATTTCAGAAAAAAAAATAGTAAGGAAGACAATATTGGGTTAATGCCATATATGGACTAATTAAAAAGGTTAAAAATATTGACATGGAGATGAACCGATTAACTAGTTCATTGGAGAGGTTTGAGTACATTGGAGCATTTTCTTCTATGAAATTTATTTTCTATGTGTGATATATCGAGAGGCTTGTAACCAATAGAAGAATTAATAAATATTGTAGCAAGATAACCATTATGATGTTGGATGTTTTTCCTGGATGAGTTTCTTAAAGGTAGTTATTGTGTCATTTGTTCATTTGATTGATTTTATTTGGTTATGTTCCAAGAAAAATAAGGAAAATTGAATCCATGTTAAACATAATAAGTTCTTAAAATCCTTTTTTTCTAGTAAATGCTTATTTTAATATGAATTGAGATATGTGTTGATGAATCTACAAATCCATAGGCCTAGTATTAGGGATCATGTTTGTACCAAATTATAGTCCTTGACCCTAGGTGGGGGAGATACCGATGCTTGTTGATTAGACTAAGAAAGCTACATGAAGGTGCATAGTTAGTTATGTTATACCTTAAAATTGGTACAAGACAAGGAAAACCAAACCATGTGTGATGAAATAGAGACCATTAAAATTCAATATAGAATAACACATTTGAAGAACTATATGGCTCAATTGGACATGGATATGTCTCATACACATCTCATATGACATAGGAAGT
>JZKD02S0485608.1:256588-277267 GCA_000966675.3 Picea glauca | reverse complement strand
TATTCATTAAATTTTTATCATTATCAAGGCATTGGTTCATAACAATATGTGACATAGATGCATTGAAATAGAATAAATATTTGCAACAATTAAAAGTCTATTTTATCGTGCATAATGTTAATGGAGCACATAAAATCTATTCTAATTATTTAATGTTAAAGGGCCAGCCTTTAACATGGTGGGAAAATTCTGCCATTTTTAGAAGACTAGGATATGAAGAACATATGGCATATTGGGAATTGATTTCAAGGAATGATCAAGTCATAGTTGAATACTATTAGTTATGATGATGAGAAAAAGATAAGCTATATTTACCACTAAATTTGTATAGGAACAAGAATAATTAGTATAGGAATTCAACACTAAATTCAAAAAGAAAGTAATTCAATTGGGAATATCTATCAAGAGTCTTGTAGTGCTTATCATGTACTTGGGATATTTTAGTCTCCTTAGGATATAGGTGATGATTTTAAAATTAAATACTATTGATGATCTGTGTGTAATGGCACAATACCTTGAAGGATACAAGAAGAACCAATAAACTAATTGGCTAAATCCAACATAGCTACAAGAACACCAAAAAGTTTGAAAGAAGAAGGGGAAAACTAAGGGAAAGAAGCTAGATACGATTGCAATAGAAAACTAGGACCCTAATTAGAATTGTAATGTTGATAACCACACATAGGAAAGTTGTTTGAAACTTCATCCTAACTTGATACACAATTGGTTCAAACAACAAAACACAAACATTAATACTTTGACGGTTGTATAAGGAGATGAAAGGGTGGAAAATATCTCATATATTGAAGGAAATTTGACCTATACCTTAGTCCAAAGAGGGGTATCTTTGACTAATATCACTACAAAATAGGAAATAGATGTTACTCAACTCTTTCACATTAATATCCAATTGAAGCAAAGTAAGGTAGATTGCCTATTTATAATTGGGTCGCAGTAAAATTTGATTTCTTCCTAGATATTTAATTGGCATGGCTTGGAGGTGCATGACCATACTTATCCATACCCATTGAGTTGGGTTAGAAAAGATATGGAATTGAGAATCACAAAACAATGTAATTTCAGATTTACCATTAGTGAAAACATCACTAATGAGGTAGAAGCATATGTGTGGAAGGGAAATTTGATTATACCAAATATATATCCTTAGTGAGTGGGTTGATCTTATTGATAGAGAAGAGGAAAGATAACAATATTACTTTCCACAATTCATCAATTATATTATCCATTCATAACATAATAAAGAGAATAATACATGTAATGGTGTGGTTAAACCCTTTTCTAGGGTGAGATATTTGAAGAGAAGATAATAAAAAACAATTCACTCTCTATCTCAAACTACAAGAAAATTCCTCGAATCCATTTTAATATAATAAGAAAATGATATAAATTCAATTATATGAAACCTGACTAATTTTAATTTAATTAATTAAACCCTAATTCCTAAATTTAGAAGAGGAATAACATTAAATGAATGCTCAAGGAATTTGGGGCATAGGGGGTGTCAAGGGGAACAAGGGATATCATTATTATAATAATTGAAATATGAACAATGAAAAATACTTCAATTCACTATTGGCACCTTCGTCGCTTGATATTGGCTTCCTCCAATCTCAACCACTTGTCAAACTCAACTACACTAAAGATCATAATCTCACTATGGAAGGGAAATCAAAGGAATACTCAAACCCTACTCAATATTATATCAAACTAACGAAACCAAGAGGATTCTATTGAGGAATAGGATATTATGGACAAAGGATAACCCATAATAGATGATTTATTTGACATAAGGGAGTGGAGTCCCTTCTCTTAACCATGAGACATTCATTTATAATAGTAAACGATAGTTATAACAATAAGGGAGTGAAATTTGTAGTCAACATGTTTACAAGAACCCTACTATCCACTTGAGGCCCATGAATTATGCATCCATTTTAGTTTTGGTGGGCATTTTGATGATGCTCAAGTGTTTCTAACTAGAAAATTATGACTTCTCACAAGTTGCACTTCTGAAATTTCTAATAACAAGGCCAATGGACCAAAAAATAAGTCAAAATGATCGACAATTCATTGGATGAAGGCATGCAAGTAGCATAGCTCAACCTTTGTGTTCAAAGGTAACCAAATATAACTATGAAAAATCCCCCCTGATGTGTGAGAGTAGAAGAGGAGTTGATGGATGAAATACATTATAAATCTAAATTTGACAAATGAATCAAGGTTGAGTCAAACAGAATAAGGATTAGAAATATGCTTGCAATAAAATACCAAATTATTAGATGACTATCTCCCCTAAGGAAAACATACCCACAGTTAGCTCGAAAATAAGGATACTTTCCAAAGCAAGTAGATTATACATACATGAAGTATATAAATTGTATAATCATGGCCACAATAGAATACATAGTGAATACATGTCAAATCTATATCATAGCCATGAGGAACTACAAAGTTGGTCTATATATCATAGCACATTAGGAGAACAACTATAGAACATTAGGAGAACAACTAGAACACTGAAACTATCAAATAGGTCCTCCATAGTGCCATTTTCATAGAATGTAGTGGTATTGTATAATAAACTTGGGTAGAAGCACCAAAAAGGAATTCCACAAGAACCCAAGGTCTTCAATTCAAATCCATTGTATAGTATGATTCTACACCATGTGAATAAATGCATTTGGATCGAACTTGGTAGAAACTATATAGTAACTAGTCATTTATGTATACATTTTCTAGAAATGAGCTAACCCAATGATGATGATAATGGGCACCAATATACTTAATACATGCTAGCATGTGTGAATAGATGTGCTAAGGTTTAACAATCAACCGAGAAGGGTTTATTGATGTATACAAAAAAAAAATTAATTGTGAGGGGACATGCCTCTAATGAATACAATCCCTAAACTACTATAAGGGTCTCTAAATATTGTTCCCAAAGAAATAAGTCAAAATTTGTAGCAAGAGATACGTGAGAAGGAGGGAATTAATAGAACATCCATTAACCAAAATGAGATAGAAATAGGGAGATAATTTTATTTGAGGTATTGAAAAATAACTTGAGAGAGAATACCATTGGTTATGGATTTGAAATGCACCAAATGAAACTAACACATGAGAAAGACCTTGTAAGTAATGACCATTGTAGAAAATCTTTGTAAAAGGTAAGACGTTCCAGCAATACGGATAATTATGGAATCCAAAGTATAATGTGAATCTAAATTTATGAATGAAGGCATTGTCATTAAACATAAGAAAAAAACTTAGTCAATGGGTAAAATCATGAATGTGGGTAAGACTTTCATGAGAATTGGGTTCGGAGAAATTGCTAGTAGCAATTTTTCAACTGAACTATTCAATTTTTTCAGTTGAAATAAAGGACACATAGTTTCACACAAAATAGTTTTTTGGCAAAAAGTTAAATCTAATGGTGCCCTCGACAGTCATGCACCTGATGTGTTTGTCATAAATTTTTAGTCCAATAAAGGTGTTTTTCGACTGAAAAAGGTATTTTGACCAAAAGAATGTTCATATATATCGTTCCATTTGACCATTATATAGTCTTTCTTCCTATCATTGTTTCACAATCTGAGATATATATTCTATGTTTCACCATATGAGAGACTTGTCCATTGTTTCAACATTCCATATCTCTATTGTTGATAGTTTTTCTACCTATCCATGTTTCACCATCTAATAACTATGTACATTGTTTCACAGTATGAGAGCTCTATCCATTGTTTCACCATTTGAGAGCTATGTCACTGATAGTTTTGTTGCATATAATTATTTCACCATACCATGTATCACAAGTACCTGATAGAGATCTCGAACCAGGCCGGAAGAGTCACACGTATGTTGTCTATTGTTCCTAGTTTCCTTTTTAAAACCATTTATTCTCTTTCATTACTTGTATGGTGTTTCATACTTGAAAAAAACAAGATAATTGAGAATACTAAATCGATTATTTATCCAAGAAACCGCTATCTTTTAATCCCCATATATATAAAGATTTGAAATACGCTTTTATCCAACTAGATCAATAAGAATATGTAAAGATTTTAAGTTTTTCATGTTGTCACTATCTTCCCCAACCCACATTGGCCACAATTATGAGGGAATTGGAAGTTGTAATAGCCCCAAAAAAATGTTGATATCAAGTCTTTATTTGAACCCATTTGCATATATAAGAGAGAAGAACTTATATTGAAGATAAGTATAGTAGTTTCATGTTGATATTTGACCTAGCATACAAACAAAAACAAAGACCCATTTTTGCATAATTGTTTACATACTATATATAGTTTTTTATGTTGTTGGTAGAATTTACACTCCTAGATAGGGAAGATGAAACATAACAATCAGAAATGAACTAAAAAACCATCATACTATATCATGGGTGAATAGCATGGTGCAAATGTAGTATCCAATTTTACCGAGTCTTGTCATTGAGCCTTACTACATTGCATTTACAACTAATAAGTGTGTACAACATGTCCTTGTAAGAATTGAAAATGTGGAAAACACAATTCACATATGATAATCAACAATCACATAGATTAAAACACAGATATTTCAAGTGGTTCACCCAAACATTGGGCTACTTCCACCAAGCAGAGGTATCGGTTATCTTATTATTCGGATCATGAAGATTACAATAGAATTGCAAGCTCTCTCATATCCTCCTCACATCCTCCCATGTCTGCCTCTATGGGCTTACATAAATTTATATACATTTACACAGGAAACTTATTATTAAATGAAATCTCATCCATATTCTAACTTGGTCTTATTGGTTATAACCAACACTAGATTATAGGATTTGAAATCCTAATCTTGGAATTCATTGTCACTGTTTAACAATCTCCACCTTGAAAACAATTAACCTGATACCTTGCTCCTTATTTTGTTCATCACCTTTTCTGCAAGCCAAGATAAGCCAAGCACCAATGTAGCTTCTCTAACAGTATTGGTTTTGTGAACATGTATGCGTAGTTCTCTTTTGTATGCACTTTCTCAAGAGAGACTCCACGTTCATCGATGACTTGTCTTACAAAATGGTACTTGGTAGGTATATGTTTTGTTTCACTATGGTAGGTTGGATTCTTAACCAAGTGAATAACACTTTGACTATCAAAAAGTAACTTTACTTGGTCCTACATCCTTCCAAACTCACCAAACAAACATTTCAACCAAACTGCCTCTTTGCAAGCATGTGAAGCAGCTACATATTCTTCTTCTGTAGTGGATAAAGAAACAATGTTTTATAGCTTTGACATCCAACTAATAGCTCCACCTGCAAGAGTAAAGACATACCCTGAAGTCGACCTTATCTTGTCCAAATCACCTGTAAAATCATAATCAACATATCCACAGACTAATTCGCAACCACTGTTATAAGTGAGACATTAATGACTTGTGCCTCTCAAATACCGAAGCACCCATTTCACTGTTTCCCAATGCTCTTTACCTGAATTTTCCATATACCTACTAACAACCCCAACTGCATGTGAAATGTCTAGACTTGTACTAACCATCGCATACATTAGACTTCCTACTGCATTAGCATATGGTATTCGAGACATATATTCCTTTTCTTCTTTTGTACTAGGACATAAACTTGAAGAAAGCTTAAAATGGGAAGTCAAAGGGACTAGAACTGGTTTCACATCGTTCATACCAAACCTCAAAAGTATCTTCTCAACATACTTTTGTTTTGAAAACCAAAGCTTACCATTCCTCATGTCTCTAAATATCTCCATGCCCAAAATCTGCCTTGCTTCTCCTAGATCTTTCATATCGAACGTCCTATCCATCTGAGCCTTTAGCCTATTGATTTTAGTTATGCTTTTTCTTGCTAAAAGAATATCATCAAAATACAATACTAAGATGATGAATATTCCATTATTCAATTTATTAAAGAAGACACAATGATCATACTCACTCCTTGTATAATTTTGGATCAGCATGAAATATTCAAATTTCTTGTACCATTGTCTAGGTGACTGCCTCACACCATACAATGATTTCTTGAGCCTGCAAACAAATTTCTTGCTACGATTCTGAACGAACCCTTTAGGTTGTTCCATGTAAATTTCCTCATCCAAATATCCATGTAAGAAGGCATTTTTAACACCTAGCTGCTCCAATTCCAAATCAAGTAATGCAACTAATGCTAACACAATTCGAATTTAAATAAACTTAACAATTGGCGATAAAATATCATGAAAGTCAATACCTTATTTATGAGAATATCCTTTCGCAACCAGCCTTGATTTGTACCTTTCCACCTTATCATCAACACCCTTGTTTAGCTTGTAGACCCACTTTCAACCTACATTTTTTATGTCTCTTGGAAGTTCTACTAGGTCCCATGTGGCATTCCTCTCTAATTCCTTCACTTAATCCTTCATTGCTTCTTTCCATTTATCATTGTTAGAACCCTTCCCAACTTCCTGATGGCACAAAGGTTCATCATCATTAGTACTTAAAGAAACCGACGAAACAAAATTATCATACCTTCTTGGAGGAACTCTGACCCATGTATCCCTCCTTAGTGAAGTTTGTGGCTCATCCAAATTCTGTTGATTTTTATCATCAACCATGTCTTCCTTTGTAGTAAACTCTTCATGAAATTCTTCATAAACTTCTTCATGTTCACTTTTATCTGTATTTGAGCTAGTTTCAAACTAAATCCATTGATACTTAGGCACTTCTTCTTGTTTTATTTGAACATCTACATCTGATTTGATGAGAGATGATTCATCAAATATTACATATCTGTTAGTGGTGATCTTGTGGGGAGTAGAATCCCACAACCTATGCTCCTTAATACCATCACCATATCCAACAAATATAAGCCTTTTTTATTTTGTATCTAATTTAGAATGTTGATGTTTCAGAATTAGAGAATAGGCTTCACAACCAAAAACTTTAAGATTAGAATAATTACAAGGGTGACCTTTCCATAACTCTTCAATAATCTTCCACTCTATTTTTGTTGACGGTGATCAATTCACCAGATAGCAAGATGTAGTTACTACTTTTTCCCACAGTTCCTACTGAAAGTTGGCGTTATTAAGCATGCTCCTTTCTCTCTCTAGAAGAGTCTTGTTCATGCGTTCAACATCTCCATTTTATCGAGGAGTATAGGCAGTGGTTTTATGCCTATCAATCCCAAACTCCTTGCAAAAATTTTCAAATTCTATTGATGTAAATTCACCACCGTTATCAGTTCTTAAACATTTAATGGATCTACCAGTGCTCTTTTCCACTAAATCTCTAAACTTCTTGAAAATACATCATCCTTTCCTTTCAACAAATATACCCAAACCTTCCTAGAGATATCATCTATAAAAGTTACAAAATATGATGATCCTCCATATGAAATAGTAGGGGATGGTCCCCAAACATCACAATGGATATAGTCAAGGATTCCCTCACTAGTGTGTCTTTTGGTTTTAAATTTATGCCTATTCTGTTTTCCATAGATACAATGCTTGCAAAAATCTAACTTTAAAGACTTTGGACTAGGAAGTAACTTGCGATCAAATAATACCTTCAATCCTTGTTCCCTCATTTGGCCCAACCATTGATGCCATAATCGAACAAAATCATTGTCTTTGTCAGATGTCGTTGTCGCATGATTTGACTTAGTTCTTCCTTCTAACAGAAACAGGTTACCAACCTTATTTTCTTTCATAACTAGTAGGATTCCTTTGTATACTTTCATAAATCCACCTTGAAAAATAATCTTATATCATCCAGTGTCTAATACTCCCAAAGAAATTAGGTTCTTCCTAAGATCAGGTACATGTCCCGCATCAGTTAGTATTTTAACAGTTCCATCAAACATCTTAATTTGAATGCTACCAATTCCCACAAATTTACACGAGATATCATTTACCATGTAAATTATTCCATAATCTATAGACCAGTAAGTAACAAACCAATGATTTGAAGCACCAAAATCTAATAACTGTGATTTGAAGCACCAAAATATAATAATTGTTGTTGATCATGAGATGAACCAATACTGGTTGATAAAACTTCTTCAGTCATACATGAACCTATTGTTGAACTTGTTTCAGTTGTATTCGCTTCCATCATTTGTTTTGTAGGGTATTCTTTGGAAGCTTGTTGTCTCTTCCAACAATCCTTCTTCATGTGTCCCAATTTTCCACAAAACCAACACTTAAGCTTGCTCTTTTTTCCCTTCGACTTTGACTGAGATAAATCCCTCTGACCCTATCCTCTTTCTTTAGGTCTGCCTTTGATCATCATCGCCTTAGATGTAGAGGTTTATTAATTGGTTTTCTTCCTTGTTTCCTCAGACAGTAGTGCTCCAACAATAACATCAAACTCAATACTTTCTATTGTGATGAAACTAATAGAGGTAACAAAGTGATCCCATGATGCAGGCAAAGAACACAATAATGTAATTTCCTTATCTTCAGATTCGAATTTCACTCCCATGCTAGTCAACTGGACTAAGAGGGTATTAAAAGTATTTAAATGATCAGATATTTTCATACCTTCCTTCATGCACAAATTTTACAATTGTATTTTCAGGAAGATCTTGTTCGTCAAGGATTTCGTCATATACAAGCTTTCCAACTTCATCCACAAACCAACTGATGTCTTCTCCACAACAATGTTTAATAAAACATCATACACCAAACACAGGCATATGGAACTCAGTGCTCTCGCATCAATATCATCCCAGTCTTCATCTGTCGTGGGTTGCTTTGATTTTCTCAAAAGTTCCTTCACCATGCCTTGTTGCACAAGCATATCCTACATCTTAACCTTCTAGATCCTGAAATTGTTCCTTCCATTGAACTTCTCGATTTCAAATTTAGCACTCTGAGTTTTCTCCATTACCAGAAGAAGAAACTCAAAAAAACACTACTTATACAACCAAGCCCCTTTTATATGATAAAAAACCTTATGTTTAAATATTAAACCCAAAACTTAAAGGTAAAAAGGTTTTTAAAAATATTAAAAAAAATATTTATACACTAATAAAATATTTTACACATTTTACCAAATCCCAAAAATTCAACCTTTAAAAAACAATATTTTAATATCTCTTATGGATAGTATTCACACCATACCAATTAGAAAAAAAACAAATGATAGGACATTTGCACCATACCAATTAGTATTCACACCATACCATACCAATTAGTATTTGTACCATACTACATCGACACTCCCTTCAAGTAAATATGACAATGCTAAATTAGAAAAAAAGTGAAGAACGTTAAGTCCACCCTAAACAACGCTCCCTCTATACAGAGCCCCCAACCTTGATCTGGAAACAAATGGCACTCCCATTTCACTTTTCCATGGATTTGGTCCTCACGGTGCTCCCATTTCACTTTGACACGGATTTGTTCCTCATGGATTTGGTCCTTACGATGATATTGCACAACAGATTTGGTCCTCACGGATCTCCAACGTAGCTCTGATACCACTTGTAAGAATTTAAAATGCGGAAAACAAAATTCACATATGATAATCAACAATCACACAGATTAAAACACAGAGATTTCATGTGGTTCACCCAAATGTTGGGCTACGTCCACCAAATAGAGGTATTGATTATCTTATTATTCAGATCATGGATATTACAACAGACTTGCAAGCTCTCTCATATCCTCCTCACATTCTCCCATTTCTGCATCTACGGGCTTACATAAATATATATACATTTACATAGGAAACTGATTATTAAATCCAATCTCATCCATATTCTAACTTGGTCTTATTGGTTCAACCAACGCTAGATTATAGGATTTGAAATCCTAATCTTAGAATTTTTTGTCACCGTTTAACAATCCTGAGTTTATGATTCTTGTTGAAACAAGTCAGGACAATATCTACCAAAATAGAAATATGAAAAAAATTTAAAATAAATAATAATTGAAATTGATTCCATGGTAGGGCCAAAGGCCTAAGATAATGAGTTTAATATACTAGAACACACAAATATATAGTATAGCTTGCTAGTAGTTTGATGTCATAAGTTGTTTTCATACAGAGACACCCTATGTGGATTAAATTCCATATTTTACAATGGTTTTTATATTGTGGACAAGAAGTTGTAAATCTTAAACATCTACATGACATAAAAGCATCATGGCTCTACAAACAATATTAGACAAAACCATACATGAATAAGTTTGTAATGGTAGATGTTAACATCATGATATAAAATAACAATTGTATTGGATGGTTGATTCGATGCCTAATCATAGTATGCCATCAATTTTAACATGTATTTGTTTCATATTAGGTGGATCTATATTTAGTACTCATTTTTTCTCAACCAAAAGTTGAGAAAATAGATCCAGATTCAATACTTTGTTTAATGCCAACCTAGAGTTGGAAATTCATCTAGTTTGAACTAGTAATATGACTTTCTGTAAATAAAAATCCATGATCGTGTTCATTTGACTGGCCACATAATAAATTATAATAATAATATATCTAACTAGCTTCTAGAGCATGGGAATATAGCTTGTTTCCTTGTACTGTTTGATGGATACAACCTTGGACCAAAAATTTTAGATTATAGTATAAATTATTTTCAATCACTTTGATCGTGTCTCCACCGAAGATAGCGACTCCACGAATAAATGAGAGACATATGGATTTATATAAAATATCAATGATTGATGACAATGATAATCAACTCAGTGAATATAACTTAATACACAGATCGATACCAATACTAGCAGAGTGACTTGGTTTAACAACATAATCTCATAAGAATTAGGTTGAATTGTGTTTCCAACACCAAAATGTCATGTAACCTTGGAGGTGTGAGCCTCTCTTATAATATGCAATTGTTCACCTATAGGAACACATAGCTTGTTGAGATTACAAAATAAAGCATTCTGGAAATGATAGTCATCCTTTCCATCACATTATTCTATATTAATTGGGCCATGTAGCTACTAAAACACCTCCTCAAAGTCCTCATCTTGTGTGTATGACTCTTTGAATGCATCGTGGATAAAAGGATCCATGTGCATTGGAGTTTCCATAGATGTAATATTGGATGAGGGTGGGCGTGAAATAATATCTCCCAACTTATTTGTGTATCCCTTCTTATAATTTATGACACTATAAAAATGTTTTAAAAACCCCGTCCACTTATAATTCCTAATTTGTTGTAGCTTACTTTGGGCCTAAAAATATTGTATTCGTTGGTGATATTTGTGGATGATGGCCTCCTTTCCCATTAGATAGTGCTTCCACATTTTTTACATCTTGTACCAAGTCATAAAGCACCTTATCGTAGGTAGGGTAGCTGAGAAATTCCCCATGAAATACTTCTAAATGATAACATACCAACCTTCCTCCTTGCACCCAAACTGCTCCCATGGTATCCCACTTACATCTATCTCTAGTTCGAAGGGATTCCACAATTTTTGTAGCATGAGCATTGGTGCTTGAATGATATTTCTTTTTATCTCAATAAAGGACTTCTATTTATTATCCACCATTTGTAAACTATTACAATTAGATGTTATGGTGTCGAGGGGTGTAGTTATCGATGAAAATGAAGCTATAAACTTCCACAAGTATTGTGTTTCCACAAAAAAACTCATAACGTAAGTTAAATTTGTATAAAGTGGCCATTTCATGATGGCCTGCATCTTTGTGGGATCTATCTTGAGCTCCCCTTCATGAATCACATACCCAAAATACACCGAAGACTATTGAGAAAACTCACATTTCATGAAAATGGCCAGCAACCAATCTCACTTGCATATATAAGAGAGCAGTTCTATTGAAAATAAGTATAGTGGTTTCATGTTGAGATTTGACCTAGCATACAAACAAAAACAAAGACCTATTTTTGTAGAATCTTTTACATACTATATACATGATTTTATGTTGTTGGTATCATTTACACTCTTGGATAGGAAAATTCAAATAATAATAAAAAATGAACTAAAAAACCATCAAAGAATATCAGGGATGAATAGCATGGTAATGCAGTATCCAGTTTTACTGAGTCTTGTTAGTGGGTCTAACTACTTTGCATTTACAACTAATAAGTGTACAACATGTCCTGAATTTATGATTCTTGTTGAAACAAGTCAGGACAATATCTACCAGGATAGAAATATGACAAAAAAAATAAATAATAATTAACCTTGATGCCATGGTAGCACCAAAGGCCTAAGATAATGACTTTAAGATACTATAATACTCAAATATGCAATATAGCTTGCCAATAGTTTGATGGCATGAGTGATTTCCGTATAGAGACACCCTATCTGGATTAACATACATATTTTACAATGGTTCTTCTATTGTAGAAAAGGATGTGTGTGAAATCCAAAGTATCATGGCTCTACAAAAAATATTAGTCAAAACCAAACATGAATAAGTTTGTAATGGTATATGTTGACATCATGATATACAATAACGCATCTATTGCATGGTTGTTTTGATGATCGATCATAGTATTCCATCAATTTGAACATGTATTCATTTCATATTAGGTGGATCTATATTTAATACTTTGATTAACAGAAACCTAGAGTTGGAAATTCATCCAATTTGAACTACTAATCTAACTTCCTGTAAATAAAAAACCATGATCATGTTCATTTGACTGGCCACTTACTAAATTATAATAATAATATATCTAAATACCTTCTAGAGCATGGGAATATAGCTCGTTTCCTTGTATTGTTTGATGGATAAAACCTTGGACCCCAAATTCCAGATTCTATTATGAATGTATTTTCAATCCCTTTGATCATGCCTCCACTGAAGATAGTGACTCACCGAATAAATGAGAAGCATATTTGTTTATATTAAACTGTCAATGAATGAATATAACTTAGTATGAAGGTTGATTACAATACTAGTGGAGTGACTTGCTTTAACAACATAATCTGATACCAATTAAGTTGAACTTTATTCCCAACACCAAACTGTCTTGCAACCTTGGAGGTGTGAGCCTCTCTGATAATTTGCAATTTTTCACCTTTAGGAACACATAGCTTGTCGATCTTACAGAATAAACCATTCTGGAAATGATAGTCATCCTTTCCATCACATTTTTCTATATGAACTGGGCCATGTAGTTTCTAAAATACCTCCTTCAAGTTCTCATCTTGTGTCTATGCCTCTTTGTATGAATCATGGACAAAAGTATCCATGTGAATTAGAGTTCCCAAATATGTAATATTGGAAGTGGGTGGGCGTGAAATCTTGTTTGCCAACTTATTTATGTTTCCCTTCTTATACTTTATGATGAGATGAAAATGTTGTAACAACCCCATCCACTTGTAATTCCTAGTTTGGTGTAGCTTACTCTGGGCCTGCAAATACTATAGTGGTTGGTGATCTTTATGGATGATGGTCTCATTTCCCATCAGATAGTGCTTCCACATTTTGACATCTTGTACCAAGGAATAAATCTCCTTGTCGTAGGTAGGGTAGTTGAGAATCGCCCCATGAAATACTTCAGAATGATAACATACAAACCTTCCTCCTTGCACTAAAAAATCTCCCATGGAATACCCACTTGAATATGTCTCCACCTCGAAGGGATTCTACAATTTTGGTAGCATGATCATTGGTGCTTGAATGATATTTCTTTTCATATCAGCAAGTGCCTTATGTTGATTACTCCCCCACTGTAAACTCTTACAACTAGATGTCATGGCATCGAGTGGTGTAGATACAACTGGAAATGAATCTATGAACTTCCACAAGTATTGTGATGTCCCACCAAAACTCCTAACTAGCCATTTCATGATGGTGTACATGTTTACATGATCTATCTTGAGCTCCCCTTCACTGATCACATACCCAAAATACACCAAAGACTGTTGATAAAACTCACATTCATGAAATTGGACAACAACCAATGTCATTTTCATATATAATAGAGCAATTATATTGAAGATAAGTATAGTAGTTTCATGTTGAGATTTGACCTAGCATACAAACAAAAAGAAAGATATTTTTTTGCAGAGTCCTTTACATACTATATAAAATATTTTGTGTTGTTGGTAGCCTTTACACTCCTATATAGGGAAGTTGAAACATAACAATTAGAAATGAACTAAAACACCATCATAATATATCAGGAATGAATAGCATGGTGCAAATACAGTATCCAATTTTACCGAGTCTTGTCAATGAGCATTACTACTTTGAATTTACAACTAATAAGTGTACAACATGTCCTAAATTTATGATTCTTGTTGAAACAATTTAGGGAAATATCTACCAAGATATAAATACGACAAAAAATAGAAATAAAAAATAATTGACCTTGATTCCATGGCAACACCAAAGGCCTGAGATAATGAATTTAAGATACTAGAACACTCAAATATATAGTATTGTTTGCTAGCAGTTTTATGGCATGAGTGATTTTCATACAGAGACACCCTATCTAGCTTAACATCCATATTTTACAATAGTTCTTCTATTGTGGACAAGGAGTTGTAAATATTAAACATCTTCATGAGATCAAAAGTATCATGGCTCTACAAACAATATTAGTCAAAACCAAACATGGATAAGTTTATAATGGTAGATGTTGACATCATGATATACAATAAAAAATGTATTGAATGGTTGTTTTGATGCCCGATCATGGTATTCCAGTAGTTTGAACATGTATTCCTTTCATATTAGGTGGATCTAGATTTAATACTTTGTTTAATGACAACCTAGAGTTGGAAATTCATATAATTTGAACTAGTAAAATGACTTATTGTAAATAAAAATCCATGATCATGTTCATTTGATTGGCCACTTAATAAATCATGATCATGATCATGCTAGCTTCTTGAGCATGGGCATCTAGCTCGTTTACTTGTACTATTTGATGGATAAAACCTTGGACCCCAAATTTAAGATTGTAGCATGAATTTTTTTTTAATCCCTTTGATCATGTCTCGACTGAAGATATTGAATCCACGAATAAATGAGAGGCATATGAATTTATATAAAAATGTCAATGAATGAATATAACTTAGTATGCAGGTTGATGACAATACTAGTAGAGAAACTTGGTTTAAAAACATAATCTCATAAAAATTAGGTTGAACTATATTCACAACACCAAAATCTCCTGCAACTTTGGATGTGTGAGCCTCTTTGATAAACTGCAATTGTTTACCTTTATGAACACATAGCTTGTCTATCTTATAGAATAAACCATTCTGGAAATGATATTTATACTTTCCATCGCATTATTATATATGAATTGGGCCATATAGCTATTAAAACACGACCTTAAAGTCCTCATTTTGTGTGTATGCCTCTTTGTATGCATCATGGATAAAGGGATCCATGTACATTAGAGTTCCCAAAGATGTAATATTGGATGTGGGTGGGCATGAAATCATGTCTTCCAACTTATTTGTTTTTCCTTTCTTATACTTTACGACGAGATTAAAATGTTGTAAAAATCCCATCCACTTGTAATGGCTAGTTTGTTGTAGCTAACTCTAGTGTAACATCGCGCTCTTGAGAGCACATGTTATTGACTTATTCTTTGAGGAAACTTGTGTGAAAGTGATCCAGTTATAGTATATGGTTATATGTTTCACTTATGGACTCTTATGATGATGTTGATGGTTTACAATTTATGTTGTTTGATATCTATGTATTGACAAATGTTATTGACGAGTTTCCCTTGAGTATAAAACACACTTGACATATTGTGGATGTTGATGGCATCAATGGACCTCCTTGGACTCTGGATTGAATTAGTGAGTGGATTGTATTGGTTTTAGAATTTCATTTATTCATATGTGATATATGATCGATTATATATTGTGATGGTGTGTATGGATCATTGACAATGTTTTATTGATGAATGGAAGTTGATGATTTCTTTCTAATTTGACTCACATAAGGAGTAAAGGGGCCATGCACATAGAATAGATATTGATGGAGAGGTGTGGCAACATCCATTTCACAACCTATTAGTACTCTCATCGTGGCTTGAATTGTAGGTTAGCGATTACCTAGTTCAAGAGGTCCACGATTCCGTGAGGATAGACTGAGACAGTCGCTCACAGAGATTTCTAAGGGGCACACAATAAGGGAGGGTACTTATTCCTTGGAAGTTTTTATTATCTCAAAGGGTCACCCGAATGGAGTGTTGAATTCAGGGGTTGTACAACTACCAAAACTAGTCAAAGGTGTCTGCACCCTTGGAGCATGGAGTGCGTCTTGAAGGGCACATCTCATAAAAAAAAATTGAATCAATGAATCTAGGTGGCCTAGAAACCCTTGATCGAATAATACACCATGTAAAATCTTGAGCACTTCCATATCAATCAATTAATTAACTAATTAAGGATTGAATTTATTAATTATAATCCTTATAAGAGTCTAAGCCTTTTCAAATAAAATTTAATCAAGCCTAAGTCTATGTTAGTAACAAGAGTAAAAACTAAATTTATAAATTAAATAATGAGGGGATGAAGTAAATGAATTTAATAAATAAAGGAAAATAAAATAAATCAAAAGATATATTTAATACACATATGTGCAAGTAATTACCGAATTGGAATTTAAGGTAAGAATGGGATAAAGCTAAAGGAATGGTTATGCGTAGAAATGAATCTAGAGTCTAGTTAACAATAGTCTAACTAGGAGAAGATTCCTATTTCAACTCAACTCAGATTTAATAAGGCATCAATCATTAATTGGAAATAAGGGGAATAAAGAGACAACTAGAAGTGATTTAAGGAGCGCTTTTAGGAAGGGTGAGGGTAATTGACTTTTATTAAAATAAATCATCGAATTTTCTTGTGCAACTTATGGAGAGGGTGACAAGTGTATGGGAGAAATAATTCTTAATTAATTATTTAAAAAATGAATTAAATGTGCAAGTGAATGTGTCATTAACAAAAATCTTATAAAAATAATGTCTTAGATGAGGAATGGATCACACTGGTTAGGGGCAATCTTATGCTGTAGAATTTTTGACTGGTTTTACTTGTGAGATTTGGGATACCCAACTTGAGAGAGAGAATGGTGTCTCTACCTTGCAAGGAAAGCTAGTAGTTGGAGGATTTTTGGTTTCATGTGTGCATGGCCCCTTTGTGGATTAGGGGGATAAGGGGAAAGAAGAGTACCCCTAGCATTGTCTAGGAGGTACTAGTGAAGTCTCAATGATTAGCAAGTGAGAGATCAGAAGGAGCACTGCCTAAGAAGGATGTCTTTGGCTTCGAAATTATTCACCGCCGGTTACGGTATTTTTATTGAGCTTGTAATTGTAATAGTCAAGTTATAAATTGTAGTTAGAATTTTCGCAACTGTATCATATTTCCTCATATCAAATTGTAATATTTATTGATAGTCTGGCATGATATAGAATTTGACATGCTAGCTCTGTTGCCATCCCTTGTAAATTAAATTTCTCTTTTTGTTATCCTTTCACGATCCAATAGGTTCTATTTGGATTCCCTGCTAGTGGATGTATTTTTTTAAGTGTAGGAATGGCGAATATATTGGTCATGTTATCCCCTAGCCTAGTAATAACTAAGGATATTATGTCTCGAGGCCCATAGGTCCTAGACATCGAGTACTGAGATCCATATTAACTTTATCCTAGGCCTGGAGGGTCCATCCTTCTTCTTCAATGCCTCCATCCTATCAGCAACAACAACATCCATCCCATCGGCCTGGTATTTCAACAACAGTGGGTATTTCTCCATAAAGTAATGAGTCTGGGTATCATGGTATGTGTCACTCTAATTCTCAAAAAAATTGAATATGTGCATTTAATTCTCTTTTTCTTCATGACGTGTGCTTGGAATTTATGCCTTTTGACTTGTCCATACCTGAGAGGGATGATAGAATTCCCTAGAAAGTTGGTTCCCTTAGGAGTGATTTTCCACTCGGTGGGTTCATGAAAGGCTATCATCCATTCCCAGCATACTTATCACTTTCCACCATATTCCCTCTCATCCATCCTTTACATTGGGTCAGGCACTAGGTTTTCCAAGCTAGCAAAGGGTTGTACCTTACCTTGTGGGAAGAAGGGGCTAAAGGCCCAGAGGGTAATAGTAGCTGGAAAAATATAAAATACAAAAGAAAAAAACCTTCAGATGCTTCACCTAGGGATCCATGAGAAAGAAGTAAAAGTATTCTCAACAAGAAATGGAGGGACCCATAAAATAAATAAACTAAATACCTAGTTTGAGGATAGAGGATCTCATCACGAGCCAGTGTATTAGGCCCATGGGAATGTAGTAGTATGAAATTACCATTCACCTGGTCACCACGCTAGGGTAGTGGCTCTTGGTGGCATAGCCAAGAGAAAGGGGATCTCATCACGAGCCATCCTTCTCATCTTTGTGAAATGCTTGTGGGTAACATTGTAACCACTAGTCACTATGCTAGGGAAGTGTGCCTCTACTATTATTTTGAAAGAAAAAACAATAATATAAAAATGTAAAAGGAATTCAATGGGATTAGAAACATCTGCATCCATGATAAGGTGCATCTCACCCTCTTCAAAGTCACCCATAGGTAAGCCATTCATTTCCCTGTCATCACTGCACCCATTGCTCAAACATCCTCATACCACCTCATCCACTTACATGACCTAGATTGGTTATCACCTGGAAACATCCCACATCCAATGAGAATCAACCCAATAGGACCACCTGAAACCCTCTACAAACTTCTCTTGTAGAATAGCATAATGTCTTTGAGCACTTGTTTGGGAAAGGGGGGTTTTATGTACATGTTTAGATAACTTGATTATTAGACATGATTGACATTGATATGATCCCTCTGAATTATTAGCCTATGGAGGGATTACTTGTTGTTGTTTTGGGACCATGCCCAGTGGACAGGTACACATGGAGAGATGATTAGTTCGGACCTCCATAGGAATGAAATCCCACCATATGGATGTTGATACCCTAGCCAGGGGAAGACATATATCAGAGGCTTGCAACGAGGAGAGAGGAGTACGTTCTAGCAGATACATCCTGGAAGGCCTGGACCCAGGGAGGTATTTCCCTCCCACATGATATTGTGTAATGATCTCAAGCCAAATTCTTTCTTGGAATCACTAACTACTACTAATTTATTGAGTTATTAAGTGCATAGAAGATTCACCAACACATGGAGATCACAAGATATTCAAGTTGTAGAAGCACAAGCAAAGATATGACCTTTTTATTATGAGCAATGTAAGATCAATACAATAGATGGTCGATATGGCATAAACCTCAGATGGTCGTACAAGCAACATATATGAGTTTCTACAAAATGCTCCCGACAATACAAAATAAGCCTCCAAAGTATGAATATACAATGAAGACTGAATCAAGCAGATCTAAGCCATACTAATGCTCAACCTCCAAGCTGGAAAGTGCCATGTCCTGCTAGAATGCTGAAACCCTCAATAATTTTTCCCTGCTACCAAAAGTGTCCAATCATCCCGAGAAATATGCCAAATGATAGATCGGACAACTGTGAGGACAACCCAGATGTCCAAATTCCCAAATCCACTCTCAAACCCCATAGATCTGAATTTCCCACTGAATGGGGTGCCCCACTAGATGATTGAAACCCTAGTTGGTTCAACCTTGATGAAGGAGGGATCCAAATTCTCTGAAAATCTCCAAGAATATAGATCGGGCTATGAGAATCCCGTGGGAGAATTTTCGGAATCAGATCTCAAGCAGATCTCCCTAGATCTGAGTTTTACTGAATCACAGGACGCCCCCTATCACTCCAAGACGTCCCAATTTCTAGACAAATGTAGAATGATGATAACCCTCCAGAAAATCCCTCAAACTGATGGTCCTTCCCCTGCAAACAAAACCCAACTGTCGGAATGGCCCCCAGCCCTCAGGATAAGCTGGATCGAACCTCCCTCTAGATGATGGTTCACCCTTGTTGGAAACACAAGAACAATATGACTTTATACCTTCTGAAGCAGTAGATGGAGATGGGATAAGACTAGAATGGTGTGGAGGAGTCTTTCAACCCCGAGACCAAGATGCAGAACAAGGTGAGTGGATATTTCACCACTGAGTTGCTCACAAGGGTTTGTACAAAAAAAAACCCAAACTGAATTCTCAAGAGCAATAGAAAATGCTAATCCAAAACCAGAATGAGTAATAGGTGCACCCGAGCCTCTTACTTATACTTTTCCTTCTAATTCTTTGTTGAGCTAGGTTAAATCCCAGGGTTAATCTTCTATTCTTTTGTTGAGTTATCTTTTACTCCTTTATCCTTTTCCTTTCTTAAGTCAACTTAAAAATATAACTTTTAACTTCTTGACTTTCCCCCTTTCAGTGTGATACTATGACATAGTGGGGGTGCCCAGGCCACTGAGTCTCCTCATAACCTCTCTAAGAGGTGGGGGACATTACAGTCTCCCCTGCTTGAAATTTCTTGTCCTCAAGCAATTCCAAACCTGCTTCTCTAACCACGTGCTCCTGCTCCCAAGTGGCGTCCTCAATGGGTAAATCCTTCCACTTGATCAGATACTCCTTGATGCTTTGATTTCCGAGCCTCTTCTCTTGGACTTCTAACACCTCCTCTGGAATCAAAACAAGCTGACCCTCCTCATCCATGGGAGGTAATGCCTCAATAGGCCTGACATGTTGACCGAGGGATTTCTTA